>SJYC01029290.1:0-10009 GCA_006408675.1 Madoqua kirkii | reverse complement strand
GTTTTTTTCCTGATTAAAGATTAAAAAAAAATAATTTTATTTATGTATTTGTTTTTGGCTGTGCTGGGTCTCTGTTGCTTCTAGTTGTGGCGAGCAGGGGCTACTCTTCCTTGCAGGCGCAGGTTCCTCATTGAGGTGTCTTCTCCTATTGTGGAGCATGGTCTCAGGACTACAGACTCAGTAGCTGTGGTACAACGGCTTAGCTGCTCTGTGGCCATGTGAGATCTTCTTGGAGCAGGAATTGAACCAGTGTCTCCTGCATTGGCGGGTAGATTCTTTATCACTGCCATTTTAAGGAAGCTCCTTGACTAAAGATTTTTATTTATTTAAATTTTGGGGGGAGGTGACCGGCATACTCACTATCAGAAATTGAGTTCACATGCCAGAAAGGATGGACATCAAAGGCCAAGAGCAGAGCTTTGAAGGAAGCTCTTCAGAAATGTCCTGCAGCAGGGTTCTCAGGCTATAATGTGCATAAAAATGCCTGGGGACCTTGTGAAAAGGAGATTCTGATTCAGTAAGTCTGGAGCAGGCTGAGATTCTCTATTTCTAACAAGCTTCCAAGATGCTGCTGTTCTGAACACTCTGAAAAGCAATTCTGAGTCTAGAGTGTCATCAAGTCTACCACTTGATTTTGTCATTTTATTGGACAGTCAGCCACGCCCATGTCCTCACCTGCTGTCTCCAGCAGAGTTGACCAGTTGCAATGGCTGTCTCTTATACACATCTAATTTTTTTATAAATTTAGAATGGGAAACAAGACAGATTTTAAAAAAGAAAGTTTAAAACCTCATTTAGACCATTTCTTTTAAAGTGAATAGAAATGAAAATAGTTCTGCTAATATTTCCTAGTACTACAAATTTTCCAGTTTAAAAATTAGAATTCATATGAGGTTCTGCAAATGTGTTATTCCTTATGAGAAACTAAGGTTGTTTTATTATTGGAAGGAAATAATCAGAGTATAACTATAAAATATTAAAATCCAACATTTCTACAGGATCTTAAGGAGACATATTATGCCAGTGTTCTTTAAGGGAAAATATTATAACAAACAGAAGTGACAACATGGCTCTAAGGTAAATCTACACATTTAAATAAAAAGTACAGTAATGTTGTTCATATACAAACTTTTTCTTGTATCAGTGATACATTATTCAGTTCAGTTCAGTTCAGTCATTCAGTTGTGTCCGACTCTTCTCGACCCCATGAATCACAGCACGCCAGGCCTCCCTGTCCATCACCAACTCCTGGAGTTCACTCAGACTCACGTCCATCAAGTCAGTGATGCCATCTAGCCATCTCATCCTCTGTCGTCCCCTTCTCCTCCTGCCCCCAATTCCTCCCAGCATCAGAGTCTTTTCCAATGAGTCAACTCTCAGCATGAGGTGGCCAAAGTACTAGAGTTTCAGCTTTAGCAGCATTCCTTCCAAAGAACACCCAGGGCTAATCTCCTTCAGAAGGGACTGGTTGGATCTCCTTACAGTCCAAGGGACTCTCAAGAGTCTTCTCCAACACCACAGTTCAAAAGCATCAATTCTTCGTGCTCAGCCTTCTTCACAGTCCAACTCTCACATCCATACATGACCACTGGAAAAACCATAGCCTTGACTAGACGGACCTTTGTTGGCAAAGTAATGTCTCTGCTTTTGAATATACTATCTAGGTTGGTCATAATTTTCCTTCCAAGGACTAAGCGTCTTTTAATTTCCTGGCTGCAGTCACCATCTGCAGTGATTTTGGAGCCCCAAAAAATAAAGTCTGGCACTGTTTCCACTGTTTCCCCATCTATTTCTCATGAAGTGATGGGACCAGATGCCATGATCTTCGTTTTCTGAATGTTGAGCTTTAAGCCAACTTTTTCACTCTCCTCTTTCACTTTCACCAAGAGGCTTTTTAGTCCCTCTTCACTTTCTGCCTTAAGGGTGGTGTCATATTATGTGGTGCCAAAAGGACCCAGATAATGTGTCTGCATAGCTCGGAACTAAATGTAATAAAACCAGACCAGCATCTGTTTAAATTTATGGTTTTTTTGTGCACATTACTATAGAAAGAAGAGTTTTTCAAGCAACATTCAATAAGATGCCTCACTAGATACAAACTGTTCTACTTTTAACAGAGAACTGCACAGGCAAAATCAAGCTGCCCGAGTGAAATAATAAACCAAAAGTGTGTGTTACTAGAATGGTATTTTGTGAGAGTATATCATCACACAATGCAGTCTATATTTTAGAAGAGATGGAAAATAAATTTAGTATGTCTTCATTCATCACATCATAATATGGTATATATTCAACTATGAGCTCTTTTATACACAAATTTTTACCCCAAGTCTTTGATACAGTATGTATGACTACAAATCATTAATAAAACTTTCTACCCTTTTATACATTTGGATATACAGTCTGAATGTGGCATACCCAGGCTGTAGCACAGAAAACTTAAACCTTATTGTTTCAGTATAAAAGGAAGGAAGGAGGGTAGGAAGGGAATAAAACTCTGCTGGAATTTGAAAAGAAAAGTGATTTCCATATTAAAATAATGTCAACCAAAAAAAAAAAATGACCTGTTTTTCAGCCAGTGGACACCCTTGGATGGAAAATTCTCCTGTGTATTTGTCAACAAGTAAGAGTCTAAGCAACTTCACTTTCACTTTTCAGCATTGGAGAAGGAAATGGCAACCCACTCCAGTGTTCTTGCCTGGAGAATCCCAGGGACAGTGGAGCCTGGTGGGCTGCCATCTGTGGGGTCACACAGAGTCGGATACGACTGAAGCGACTTAACAGCTGTAGCAGCAGCGAGAGTCATATACTAACGAATCTCTGTCAACTCAATTTAGATAGTCAAAATACAAAGGGGTAAACCATTCCTAATTAACTATTGAGACCATACAACATAATACTTAATAGTTCATAACTTTTAAAATAAACAATGAGAATATTTTTTATAAAGGCTTGCTTGACTAATTTTTATCTCTCTCAATTAAAATTCAACTTAATGAGTTTATGAGGTTAGACCACTGGTTTTCAATCCAGAACCCTGGACTCTAGGGTTTATGCCAAATGGACTCTAAAATAACAATATTGATGCTAATAATAATATGGATAAAATAGCAAACATTTATTATGTGCTTACTGTATTCAGAAATTCCATATATGTTACATGCACAAAATTTTTAATCCTTTATAATAAAACTATGAGCTTTGGGATTCTTCATTCCAAAATGAGGAGAAGATAAATGCAGAGAGAGATAAAAAGGAAGCTTTTCCAGGGTCATTCCATTAGTAAAAAGCTGATTGATTTGAACCCAAGCAACCTAGATATTTTAATCACTATACACACCTTCCAAGATAGTCATGGGAAGTCTATGAACTATTTTCAATCCCCAGATGTCTTATAGACATTGCCCATTTATCTATTTTGGATGAACTAAATAAAACACTGTTCTTTTGACGTCAGTCAAAATTATGTCAATTTAGAGTGGTAACACTAATTGATAACAAATTTTGATCCAAAGTCTGTAGGCATCTTGAGACGCAAGGAAGATCATGACTTATCCAGTGTTTCAGAACCAGTCGGTAGAAAACTTGGCTTTTGGGGTTTCTTGCCAGCATGCTCCTTCCATCTACTTTCTTTACTGTAATAATACATCAGAATCGCCTTCACACAGTGCTTTATGTTTTTCACTGCACTTGCTCACCTTAGCACATTTAAAACATCTGGAGCTATGTTTTAAAGACTCAGAAACTTTTAAAGTGGCTTCTATGCTCAGAAAAAAAATGAAACAAGATAGAACCTACTTTTTATCCAGTCAGCACATTCTCTGGTAACATATTGTTAACTCTCTGGTAACTGGTCTTTCCATCTAATTTTAAGGTGCCCAGTTGCAATGGTGTATAACAACCTGATAAGGATTCATTGCAAAATTCAGTCACGGGGTAGGTAAATCTGAAAAAAAAAAAATAATGTTCACATAAATCCGACCTGGATCAAAATTTTTATTGCAGACATGAAAGTAAGCTAGGGTTGGGGAAAAAAATGAAAGAGCTATAGAAATGTAGCATACTCATAATCTTTCATTTCTGCCCTGGAGAGGCTTGAAATGTTGAAGGCAGGAAATAGAATATGATCAAACAGCCCAACTTGTATGTGACTAAATTGATAAAAAACCGTGGAAACCTAAATCTAAATTATAAAGTACATTTATGAAGTCCTATCAAACTGAATTGTTATCTTTAGGTGCTTTAAACAGAAATTCTGAACACTGAATAATGGCCCAATAAATGCTTAATGAGGGAATGAATATATGGTTCTACCAATCCACACTTTATCTTTTGAAATGGTTTCTTTCACATCTCGAAAATCCACATGAAGCCCAAGAGTTCCATCCTATTCCAGGTGTTTTGTAGAAGAAGAAGAGGTGCTGTATTACAGAGAGAAGATCCAATACATTTTGAATACTGAGAAATTACTTTAAAATACGAGTAGAAATACATGTCATAACATTATTTGTTTGCAGTAATGAATGGTCACAACACCCACAAATTTTCTGCTAATCACAGCTGGTAAAACAAACAAACTAAAAATGTAAGATGGTGACAGATTTGACATGTAAGCCATTTAGTTAAACTGTCATTGGTAGGTTAAAAAAAATTGGAGACAAATATTCAAAATTGAATGTCCAATGTGTATAACCATTTTAAAGCTTTAAGTGTTTAATTTGAGAAAGATTACATAGAGCAGAGAAACCCCAATAGTTCAAATTTTGAGAAAGGGGAAATTCTGTCATGTATAGATAAGGATGAAGAAGGAAAGAACATAATTTTCTAATTACACACACTTAAAATTGTGTGTCTTATATTGTTTGAATATTGGGCAAACTGGAAATAACGTCTACAATATCGTCTTCAATTGTAAGTGCTGGATTGCAAAGTCATGCAGATATATACCCATTCCTCAGCTCTCCCCTGAAAATCAAGGGAAACACTTTCTTGAGTATTTACTATGGCAGTGTATCATAACATTTTAACTCTATGCTTTTGATATGAATAAACAAATAAGTTGGTAAATGTGCATAGGATTTCTCCAAATATCATTCCTATAACTACTATTTGACATAAAAAGTTAAAAGTAATACAAATACAATGTATTAATACTCAGCCATAAAAAAGAATTAAATAATGCCATTGGCAGCAACACGGGTGGATCTAGACATATCATACTAAGTAAGTCAGAGAGACAAAGACAAATGCCATATGATATCATTTGCATGTGGAGTCTAAAATATGGCACAAATGAATCTATCTGCTAAAAAGAAACAGACTCACAAACTTAGAGAACAGATTTGTCATTGCCAAAGGGGCAGGGGTATGTGGGAAGGATGGACTGGGAGTTTGGGATTAGCAGATATAAACTATTACATATAGGGTGGATAAACAGCAAGGTTCTCCTATATAGCATAGGGAACTAAATTCAGTATCCTATAATAAAACAAAGTGAAAAAGAATATGAAAAAGAATATATATATAGTAAATCAAGTATACATCAATAAAATACTTTTTAAATTCAAAATGATCACCCCCAAATATGTCCTTTAATGAAGAATATACTATAACAATTTTGTTGTCCTTAAAGACAAAATTCATGAAAATTTCTTCAATCAAGGAAATAAAGAGGATGAGGCAAGATTGTTCATCAGTGCTGATGTAGTAACTCACAACTGCTAGAGAAAGTGATCTTCAATACAATTTCTGTTTTTTTTTTACTTTTATTTGAGCTGTATTTCCAACAATAACAACAAAATAAGTAGCAGGAAAAAATATTCTCTATGTTGGAAAAAATAGATGTAATCTAACTACAAATTACAAAGTTTTCCGGTACTGATATAAAGGAGAACTACCCAAGTTTAAGAATTACTGTAAAGCTACAGTAATCAAAACAGTGTGGTACTGGCAAAAGAACAGACAAACAGATCAAGAGGATGGAATGCAAAGCCCAGTAATGGGTCCATAAGTACATTCAACTGATATTTGACAAGGGGCAAAGGCAATACAATGGAGCAAAGATAGTCTTTCCAACAAATGGTGCTGGAACAACAAGACATCCACACACAAATAAATAAATAAATAACTCTAGACACAGACCTTACATCCTTCACAAAACTGAACTCAAAATGGATCACAAACGTAAGTGTAAAATGCAAAATTATAAAGTCCTAGAAGATAATGGAGGAGAAAATCTAGATAGATATTGTGTACATCATTTTAGATACAACACAAAAAGCACAAGTCATAAAAGAAATAATTGATAAGCTGGACTTCATTAAAATTAAAATTTTCTCTTCTGCCCAAAATTTTGTCAAAAGAATGAAAAGACAAGTCATAGACTAGGAGTAAATACTTGTAAAAGATGTAATTTATAAAGAATTATTGTCCAAAAAAAAAAAAGAATTATTGTCCAAAATACACCCAAAAGCCTGTTATAACTCAACAATAAGAAAACAAACAATCCTCTTACAAAATGACCTAAATACTTTAACAGACACCTCACAAAAGAGGATAAATTAATGGTCTGGTGAGGTAGACAAGTCATAGACTAGGAGTAAATACTTGTAAAAGATGTAATTTATAAAGAATTATTGTCCAAAAAAAAAAAGAATTATTGTCCAAAATACACCCAAAAGCCTGTTAAAACTCAACAATAAGAAAACAAACAATCCTCTTACAAAATGACCTAAATACTTTAACAGACACCTCACAAAAGAGGATAAATAAATGGTCTGGTGAGGATGCAGAATGGTACAGACGCTTGGGAAGGCAGTTCCTTAGTTTCTTATAAAACTATTCTTACCATCAGTTCAGTTCAGTTCAGTTGCTCAGTCGTGTCCGACTCTTTGCGACCCCATGAATCACAGCACGCCAGGCCTCCTTGTCCATCACCAACTCCCGGAGTTCACTCAGACTCATGTCCATCGAGTCAGTGATGCCATCCAGCCATCTCATCCTCTGTCATCCCCTTCTCCTCCTGCCCCCAACCCCTCCCAGCATCGGTCTTTTCCAATGAGTCAACTCTTCCCATGAGGTGGCCAAAGTACTGGAGTTTCAGCTTTAACATCATTCCTTCCAAAGAACACCCAGGATTGATCTCCTTTAGAATGGACTGGTTGGATCTCCTTGCAGTCCAAGGGACTCTAGGATCCAGCAATAGCATTCCTTGGTCTTTACCCAAAGACGTTCAAAGCTTATGTCCACACAAAAAACCCGCACATGCATGTTTATAGCATCTTGACTCATAACTACTAAAACTTGGAAGCAAACAAGTGGTCCTTCAGGAGGGGAATGGATAAACCATGCTACATTGGGCGAAAGTAATATTATTCAGCTATGAAAACCTTAAAATGATTGGTAGTTGCCTGAGACTGGAGGGATAGAGAGATGAATAGATGGAGTACAAAAGACTTTTAGGGCACTGAAACTACTTTAAAGGATACTAGAATGATATGTGTGTGTGTGCACACATGTGTGCATGCTCAGCTGCTCAGTTGTGTCAACTCTTGGCAACTCTATGGACTATAGCCTGTTGGGCTCTTCTGTCCATGGGATTCGCCATGCAAGAATACTAGACTGGGTTGCCATGCCCTCCTCCAGGGGATCTTCCTGACCCAGGGATTGAACTCTCATCTCTTAAATCTTTGTGTTGGCAGATGAGTTCTTTACCACTTGTGCCACCTGGGAAGCCCATCTGTATCATTAAATATTTCCAAACCCATAGCCTGCACATCACCAGGAGTGAACTCTCATGTTAACTATGGACTTTGGGTGAAAATAATGTGTCAATTTAAGTCCAGAGATTTAACAAATACACCACTCTGATGCCAGACATGGATAACAGACAAGGGTACACGTGTGAGAACACAGGATGCATAGGGAAAACCTCTGCACCTTCTTATTTTTGTCATGAATCTAAAACTGTTCTAAAAATAGCCTGTTTAAAAATACACAGGCCATTAGAAAGCCTGAGTCAATGCTATGAAATGAAAATGCAATTGACAAGCTAAAGACTTTTTCTTCCAAATCTCCAGAGAAGTATCCAGAGGATGGTATGACTCAGTAATTAATAATTAAAAAGAAAAATGTTCTACTTTGTTTTACAGCTTCCTCTCAAATATTGAGTGATCCTTCTGTTGCAGGGAAAGATCATTTTGCACTCCAACAAGATGGGGTCAAAGGACAAGAGGCCCTCGTCACCTCCCACCTCCCTCTACCTTGCCTAGAGTCGCAGAGTAATACAGACCCTGCCATCCGTACTGCCTCACTTCTGACTACAATCCTTCCCGGATGGTTGGACAAGCAAATACATGAATACAAAAAAGGCCCATCTTGTAGAGGAAGTTGTGTAAAAGTCAGCCTCTAGCCAGAGGGAACTGGAAGATGGAAGTTATGTATTAACATGGAAGGGATGTGTGATATATTCTGGAAAGAAAATAAAAGCTTGCTGAATAGTGCACTAGTGAGAATATATCATACACTCTTGCTCTCCCACATCTGGAAATATATAAGCCAAAATGCTAACAGCTCCTACTCATGGAAATAAAAGCACGGGGACAATGGAGGCTTCCACTGCTTATATTCTTCAGTGCTGTTGGAAATACATCTATTTTTCACAAACACTGCTTGTGTAATTTTGTGTGTTAGTCACTCAGTTGTGTTCTACTCTTTGCAACCCCATGGACTGCAGCCCTCCAGGCTCCTCTGTCCATGGAATTCTCCAGGTAAGAATACTGGAGTGGGTTGCCATTTGCCTCTCTAGGGGATCTTCCCAACCCAGGGGTGGAACACTGGTCTTCCACATTGCGGGCAAATTCTTTACCATCTAAGCCACCCAGGGAAGCCCTTATATAATTTAACAACAAACTAAAATATGAGGAAGGCTTAGAATTGTACATTTCTACTGAGGAAAAATGAGAGACCTGTTCACATATTTTTTAATATGCTCCAACCTTTAAGACCTGGTTATAGGCTTCCGTGGTCGCTCAGAGGTTAAAGCGTCTTCCTCCAATGCAGGAGACCTGGGTTCGATCCCTGGGTCAGGAAGATCCCCTGGAGAAGGAAATGGCAATCCATTCCAGTATTCTTGCCTGGGGAATCCCATGGACAGAGAAGCCTAGTAGGTTACAGTCCACGGGGTCGCAAAGAGTCGGACACGACTGAGCAACTTCACCTTCACCTTCACATAGCCTCCAATAACTTCTTTTATCCAGTTGTCAGGCAGACCATTGGGGGCTGGAAAAATGGAAAAGACGCTGGTCTAATTATAAGCAGTAATGAATTCATGACTTCATCTTGATTTCACTGAGAATCAGTTTTCTTATCAAGGTGAATAATCTTTGATAATATGGTTCTTAAGGGGAATTAATGATATATGTCAAGAATTCTTAAAAGAATGAAGAAAATCAATATTTAAAATATTGGGTTGGCCAGAAAGTTCATTTGGGTTTTTCCATAAGATGGTGCTGAATCACCCAAACTTTTTGGCCAACCCATAATTTATGCGAGCATCTTCAGGTTCCACTTAGGTCTGAAGGTTAGTCTCTGAGCATGCGTGGTGGCTTTACAGATTTCTCTATAAACTAGAGTTGCTTGTTCTCATGTGATGCAGTAGGAGCGGCCTTGCCCTGACCTGGACCCAGGAACGCCTTTGGTCCTGGGAAGGAGAGCGAATTTGACCTTCAGTCTACTGGAGGTGACTCAAAGTCTAAGTAACTCAAAGTCTAAGTGACTCAAAGTGGCTAAAATCTCTGCTCAGTTCATTAGACTGATGACTAACAATCAGGTGGTATTTAGAAAGTGTGCTATATACACCTTTTGTAAGCTGTTTTGTGAAAATACTGGCTGAGTCATGTGCTTGGGTTCCTGGGGACCAACCACGTGTGCACAGATACTGCGCAGGGAGGGCAGCTCATCTTAGGTGCTGGTAAGATGCAAACCCAAGCACAGACCACAAACAGGAGGT
>SJYC01029289.1:0-30478 GCA_006408675.1 Madoqua kirkii | reverse complement strand
AGAAAGTGTGCTATATACACCTTTTGTAAGCTGTTTTGTGAAAATACTGGCTGAGTCATGTGCTTGGGTTCCTGGGGACCAACCACGTGTGCACAGATACTGCGCAGGGAGGGCAGCTCATCTTAGGTGCTGGTAAGATGCAAACCCAAGCACAGACCACAAACAGGAGGTTGTCTTGGCCAGGCTCAGCCAGGCTTTTCTCTGTCCAAATGCGGCTTGCTTTCCCCTGTTGAATGTGATGGATACGTAATTGATTCCTTCATCTCTGCTCACTGACTAAACACTGCTGACATAATAAGTGGTGCAAATTTTTTCAAAAATTAAATTAAGTGAAGTTCCTGATTTTAAGGAACTTATGCTCTAGAAAGGAATACATGATAACAAAGGAAAATGTAAAATGTACATCATTTTACATTTTTGGATAAGCAGCAAAGACTAGACTAGCCCAGAAACAGCACAGCAGAGACTTGGAAGAAAGACAGCCAAGGCATAGCAATCTGTGCACTGGATTTGGGATTAAAAGTTTCTGCACCACAGTTCTGCCCTTTAAAAAGCAGCAGGCTTTAGGTCAATCATTTACATTCTCTAACTTCAGTCTGCTCATCTGCAAAACTTGTACTATTACCAGAATTAAAGAATATAAAAATTAAGGAATTCTTTAAGAATTAAAGGATGTCCAAATACATAAAGTATTTGTGAACTATTAAAAAAAACTCTACAATAGAAAAGCATTGTCAATGACTAGGAAACTCAAGAAATATTTAATTAGAAAAGACAGCACTGAAGCTACATGAAAGGTCAGGGGCAGGCAGAGGTTAGCCTTTTTGTGGAGGGAAGACGTAAGAGAGACACGCAGAAGACAGATTGCCAGAAACGCTTGGAGAACGGGTCTCCCCGTAAACTCATCAATAAAGCATGGGAGGCAGACGGTGGTGGGTGAGGCTAGAAGTTTAAGAAAATACAAAAGCAGCTGTGAATGCCCAACAAAGAAAATGAGACTTTATTTCTTAGACTATAAGGAAACACTGAAAGGTTTAAGGTTCTTTGTTGCATTATCAGAGACATGCTGCTGTTGTTGCTGCTGCTGCTGCTGCTGCTAAGTCATTTCAGTCATGTCCAACTCTGTGCAACGCCATAGATGGCAGCGCAACAGGCTCCTCTGTCCCTGGGATTCTCCAGGCAAGAACACTGGAGTGGGTTGCCATTTCCTCCTCCAATGCGTGAAAGTGAAAGAGGCTCAGCCGTGTCCGACTCTTAGTGACCCCATGGACTGCAGAGACATGATAGTGACACACTAAAGGTTGCGGGACGGAGGAGTGAGGAAGACCAGGAGGTAACATGATCTCCTAATAAATTATTGAAACAGCTCAGGTAAAAAAAACTGGTAGAAATCTAACATGCCCCACTTATATTCTAGCAATTGCATTTTTAGGATCTATTATACACCAATATATTTACATGAACAAATCTACATGAAAGTGTATGAAAAGAAGAAATTGTATGACTTAAATAACGGTGATATTATTTAAAAATGGAAAAACCTAAACGTTACCAAGGGAACATTAATTAAACAGCAATGCATCTATACTATGTGATGGGTGGTGGTTTAGTCACTAAGTTGTGTCCTACTCTCTCAAGTCCATGGACTTTGCCCCCCGGGCTCCTCTGGCCATGGGATTTTCCAGGCAACAATTCTGGAGGGAATTGTTGTTTCCTTCACCAGAGGATCTTCCCGACCCAGGGATCAAACCCACATCTCCTCTGTATTGCAGGCTGATTCTTTGCCAGCTGAGCCACCAGGGAAGCATACTCTGTGATCCTATGCAGTAATTAAAAGAGAATTAAACTAATGGGAAATGATAATGGAGCTATTTCTGAAATGCTAACTGGAAACAGCAAGCCAAAGGATGAAACATAGAGTAAAATCACATTAGAGTGCTTTAATGTTACATATTTGCATATGTATATGCATGATTGAATACAGATGGAACTGGAAGGTGGTAACAGAACTCCGGGGAAAGGGGGGAGGGCAGAGAGAATTAGGAAGGAGAACGTCCTTGTGTCTTTCCACAAGTGTGCAAAGACATGTCCCTCATCCCTGCTCTACACACTGGAAACAAAACTAGGAGACAAACAAGAAATTCTCTCCAGGTCACTTCCATTCTGGTGATGGAAAATAGATAACACGTAGATCATGAAATATTGCACAGCTCGAAGTACAACAGGGAGATACGATGGGGAATGACTCAGTGTAGACTTTAGACAGCATGGTTGTTTGGGTTTCTACTGCCACTAACTTAGTGACTTTAAACACCATCTACTTGTTTTCTCAGCCTCCATGAGTCAGATTTGGGGGTCCTCTCGCAGGTCTCACAAGGCCGCAGGCAATGTGGTGGCCAGGCTGTCTTCTTTCTGGAGGTCTGGCCCGGCTCCAAGCTCACTAGGTGAGCTGGCAAAACTCCTTTTCTCAGGGTTATCCCGCTGGGAGACCTGCTTCTTACTGGTTATCCGCTGGAAGCAGCCCCAGGTCCACCATCTATGTGTGGAGATCATCTCCACAGACAGCTCACAGCAAGGCAGTGAGAATCTCTCTCAGCTCCATCTGCCAGGATAGACCCGTGGACAACACAACGTTAACTGTGGGTGTGACATCCCATCCTCCAAGCTATGTTCCATCATGAGAAGCAAATCACAGATAACACCACACTCCGGGAGGATGAATCAAGAGTGACTCACTGGGGTTGCCCTGGGATGTGTCTGCCACAGTGACCAAGAAAGCCCCTCTAGATGGGTGGACATTCAGGCTGAGATCTGAATAATCAGAAGGAGGCAGCTGGTCTGTACCCAGTGGTGGATTACCCAGAGTTCCCAAGCACTGCCAGGTATTCCCCAAGCACTGATGAGTATCCTTCCAGCACTGCCAGGTATTCCTCAAGCACTGGTGGGTATTCCCCAGCTGCTGGAAGTGTTGGCACCTGCGAGTGTCCAGTTGAATATCAGACAGAGGCTGCTCTAATGTGGTAGCAGTCTAAAAAAGCAAACCAAAATCTAAGCCTGTAAATGCCTCCAGGTTCCAAAACTGAAACCTAAGGACAACCAACCACAGACAGGCAACTAAGACTGAGCTGTAGCCAATCACTAATTTTCTCACTTTTCTTTGGCCTTTCATCTACAAAGGTCTCTCCCCAGTTCCCATTGGTGGAACACAGCTAACCTCTTCAGGTTTGGCACTGCCAAGTTCAATTTATTACAGTTTTCCTTCAATTTGTTGTTGTTCAGTAGCTAAGTCATGTCTGACCCTTTGCACCCTCATGGACTGCAGCACACCAAGCTCCTCTGTCCTCCACTATCTCTCGGAGTTTGCTCAAATTCATGTCCATTGATTTTTGCCTTTTCATACTATCCATGGAGTTCTCCGGGCAAGAATGCTGAAGTGGTTTTCCATTCTCTCCTCCAATGACATTTTGTCAGAACTCTCCACTATGACCCGTCCGTCTTGGGTGGCCATGCACAGCCATAGCTCATTGCTTCATTGAGGTATGCAAGCCCCTTCATCATGACAAGGCTGTGATCCATGAAGGGGTTTCCTTCAATAACTCCCAGGAATGACGAAGAGTGAAGGCATGGCCCCTCCAGCCCAGACAACTGTGAGGGGCCAACCCAGCCTCAAGTCCTCTCGGAGTCAGCTGTGGATTTAATAAGGCTGTGATGCATCCCCCTTTCTCTGCCTGCACACTTGCTTCCCTCCCTTGCACAAGGTTGACCCCAAGAGCATTCCCTAATAAAGTTCTCATATCCTAATTTCTACTGCAGAGTCTGTTTCCTGGGAAACTGGACCTGTAGCAGTAGCGATAGAATTAGAGTGATAAACATTTCAGAAAGAGAAGACTGCTAGCGCTAAGGCTTTTCAAGTAGGAAGGGCAGGCCAAAAAAAAAAAAAAAAAGTGATTGAGGTTAGAGTTTAACTGTTCAAAAGAATGGCTCAACTTGAGGTCAGAAAATTAGGTCAGTGTTAGATCACACAAGGCTGTGTAAGCCAGGATACGGAGGTTTGATTTTTCAGTGTAATGGAAAACCATTTATAGGGTACTTAAAAATGAAGTTTTTAGAACAATAAAAACCAACTCAATGTCAAGATAAAATATGCAAATAACAGAAAATAGTGAGAGAATAGAGAATAGGAGAAAAGAATAGATAAATAGATACATTTGATAACAGATGAAACCCTGGAAAGGGAAAAGATGCAAGTTTCTCTGACCAATACAATGGACCAACAAGAGGTAGAATTAAGTTACTTATCATCAGTTATCATCTTTGATTTGGTTTTAACAGAAAACAATGGAGCCTGTGGTTGTGATAAACCTGTATTTGAGAAATGCTTATTGATGTCTCCACATACTTTTAAATTCAGCTCTTTGAATGGGCATATCCTTTGCAAACAATACCAAGACAGCTGACCCACTAAATATGGCACCCTAACAGGAAATAATGCTTACATAGAATCTGAAATCTATGCTGTTCAATTCTCTCAAGCTGTGCAATGTACTGCTGCAAAGCAGTCTTTTCTCTGTCACGCCCAAGAAGAGAGCTCAGGGATACAGGGCTCAGATAGCTTTACCAACAATGGTTCCTTTCAAAAGCAGAGGAAGCTGACAGCAAAGATGTTTGAGAAGTGGAATTTGAAGAATTTCATAAATTCTTCTTTCTACCTCTTTCCACTTAAAGACAATTCAAATTGCTTGCTTCTACCCTATAAGACAAGCTAGCATTAAGCTTTTAACCTTGACAGAGAGGAAAACCACAGTATTATTGTGTAGGAGGCTGCCTGCTGAGTGCCACGAGCAACCTAACATTCTTTCTCAAGTGGAAAGATGAAAGTTCTAGGCACATTTCATCAGAGAGAGTCAAACATTCGATCTCTGGGACTTAAAAGTAGAATGATGTTAAAATTTCGATAAATTCTCTACATGCACTACTAATATTAAGATTTTAGTCATTCAACTGATGCAAAAATGTAACTCAAATGGATACTAATTATTTTTGACCCATGTATCTAATGAGCCTTAGAGTTTAAGCCGATGAAAAATACTTTACCTTATTTATTTATCAACTCAGCTTTAGACCTTTGGTAAAAAGGAGTTCTCTGAAGACAGAGTTGGTCTTAACCTTGTTAATGATAACAAGGAGAAAACTAACCTATGTGTTGCTATTGTGGTTTAGTGGCAAAGTTGTATCTGACTTTTTTGTGACCCCATGAATTGTAGCCCACCAGGCTCCGCTCTCCGTCGAATTTCTCGGGCAAGAATACTGGAATGGGTTGCCATTTCCTACTCCAGGGGATCTTCCCGACCCAGGGATTGAACCCACGTCTCTTGCGTATGTAGCAATCAAAGAAAAATAAATACTATTCCCCACTTTATAAAAGAGAAAACAAGTCCAGGGACATCAAACAGTTTATCCACTATCACAAAGTCACTAAATGGCAAGGACAGGGATAAACCCAGAGCTGTGATGCTGTCTCAGCACCCGCTGTGGTATTCTTACTAGGTAGTTTGCTTCTTCCCTAGCACCACATGTGCCTTAGCATACAGTCTTAGGTGGAGAGGCAGAGAGTTAAAGGCACCTGTCAGAATTCATCAGAATAAAACAGACTTCAGATACTTATAGCTGTAGTGCTATGGGAACACTTAAAAAGTGTAAGTACTCACTGTGCCACCTGATTTCAGCTTCTTTGGTTAATAATAACTTATTCTCCCCATATCTCTTCTTTAATAGCTGAAACTTTATTAAGACTGAAAATAAATGCCATTATCAGTGAAGGATGCAATATATATGCTTGAGTGTACATTGAAGAGTGAAAACAGGAATTAACTGCAAACAAGCACAAGGGGACTTCTGGGAGAAATGGAAATGCTTTAAAACTCGATTTTGATCAGGGTTGAACAATTCTATAAATTTACTAAAATATTGGATCACACATTTACAACATGAATTTCAACAGTATGTAAATTATATCTCAAAACTACTTTTAAAGGATAGGAAAGAATGGGGGTGCATACTACTGCTAAATATGAATAGTATGAATATATTAATATAAAATCATTGATAATGTAATTGAAGGAAAGGGAATAGAGTCGCCGTGCATGTGGATTTGAGAGAATGAGCACGAAGGGGCTAAAGAAAAGAGAGGAAGGGGGCATGATGCCAGCCTTTCCTGCTGTTCCGCATCAGGCAAAATGATCATCCAGCAGGGTCATCACCGAACCTCCACTTAATAATTCCCTGAGGAAAATTCAGCACGGAGCAGAGAGGTGATTCCTCCAAGACCACAGAACCAGTCTCAGAGCTCAGTTCAGGCTGAGCCTGTAGGACAGAAACCTGCATTCTAAAAAAGCATTCCTAAAATGCATTCTGGAGCATTCCTATTATACTTAAATATTCATCCATTCAGTGAACTTTTGTTGAGCAACTCATATGCCAGATGTGGCCAGCCATCTAATCCTCGTGTGTAATCCCATGAGGCGGAAGTGCCATTGTGATTTTAATGTCACACGCGTCTCCTTAGGCTTGACCGACCTACAGGACACACAGGGTCATGTGTACGACATCAACCCAAACTCTCCCGGCTCTTGCTACGTTTCCCGCAGAGGATCCCAAACGCTGGCAAAGGCCACCTATTCAGACAACTTCCGAGAGCCCCAAGGATGTTGCTCTGGGAGCAGCTCTGAGATGCTGCTCTGCACGTTGTCACGGGACAGCACTATCTCACCTGAGCTCTCCAGATGATGCCATGCAGAAATGTGTGGTTCTGTCTGAGGGCTCAACAGCTCTTTCTTTTGAGTAGGGAATGCTAAGGAACGATGCCTGTCCATCCACACTTGAAAATGCTTTAGCACAAATGGTTCGGACTTTGCTTACCCTTTTTTCAGCACCAGACATGAGCCCTTGACCCTGAATGGAGGCATGTGCCAACCCCCACGCTGAAGTCAGGACCACCGCTTGCCTACGGTCCTCAAGGCTTTGTTGCGGAGTGCAGCCCACCATGTCTAGCTTTACCTCTGCGTGTTATGCGCCAGGTCCCAGAGGCCTTCCCTATCCTGCTCCGGGGGATCTCTAGGGCATCATCCAGCCTCATCCCTCTTCCAAGTATGTTTACACATTCCAAACCCAGTTTTTAGACTGTGAGAGTCTGATAACATCAAGGATTCCGTTCCAAGGCCCTCATCTGCCAAAGAACAGCATTCCCACAAGCACAATCCCTTCTGAATTAGGGTTTGGGCACCTGCATTCACTCTATTAAATATATCTCACTAAGAAACTTTCCTAACATCACAGAATGTTACTTATACTATATAAATACACATGCAAACATATTTTATAATGTGAGCTTTGTAGTGATAAATAAACCAGTCCATAAATATTTACTCAGTTCTCAATATTCCTAATTTTTTAACCAATCATGTCTAACCACTTAAATTTAAATTTATATTTTTCAAATAATATATCACCAAATTAACAACTGAACTAAAAGTTAAAGAAAAGAGATAGCTTGAAATAAATGTCTTTTAAATATAGTAAAAGAGTTCACCTTTAAAATAAAATATATGGGTTTGGTTTTTCATTTTCTTTTTTTTCTCATATTTTCTCTGGCTTTGAAGAGGAATCTACAGAGATAAAATAAGTCATCTGAGAGCTTAGTAAACAACAGCACTGTTTACACAGTTCTTCATATAAGCTTTGAAAAAATGGAGCACATCGTCAGATTACACATCTAAATTTTATGATGTCCATAGTTCACTGCTACCATCCTAGGTTTTGAAGATTGCTAAATTATATCCTTGATCTTATACATATATAAGAAGAATCAGTTTACACTTAGCTATGTAGTCATGCACTGCACATATTTGTAAGACCAGAACATTTATAATTTGATAATATTGACTAAAGCTTTGACCTGACTTATTCCACATTTAGCTTACAATTGAAATCTCTACAGGTACCCATACTTCTTAAAAATAATTTACAAAATAGTGTTTTAAAAATTCATGGTAATATCTCCCAAAATGATACAGGAAACTTTTATTTTTAATGATATATTTAAAATTGAAGATACAAATTGAGTCAGGTTCTCCTAGCATCTAAAATGACACCTAATGTATAAGCTATTTCACTAGAGCAACTTCACCGATGTGCACACAGCAGTTAATAAAGAACTTGCTGCCCATTGAGGCTCTTAGAGAAACAAAATAACCTGAAATAAACTTAGGATACTCAGAAAGACTAACCGATAAATAAAATACATACATATATTCAGTGTTTTGAATGGGCCTTATTTTTGATAAATATATGATAGATGGTAAATTATTTCATTTAATTTGAATATGAATATATTATAATATTTTATACATTAATTTATTGATTGATTCAACAAATATTTCCTGAGTGTCTAGGAGAGGCATGGTGATTGGAGTTGTGAGAAAATAAGGTAAGTATCAGACAAAAATTCTTGCCTTCATAGCACTGGCTTTCCAGTGAAGCAACAAACAAACAAAATAAGTGGATAAATCATATGCAGGTGGGGAAAGTGCTGGGGGGTAGGAATAAAGCAGAGCAGGATGCTGGGGACATATGGAGTGGTTATGATGGAAACAGGATGGAAGGCCTCAGGGAAAAGTGACGTGAGTCCAACAGCCTGGAGATGAGTGAGCCGGTCTTGTAGCTTTCTAGAGAACGAGAAATCTAGGACAAAAGAACAACAATTGCAAAGGCTCTGATGTCGGTGTGCTTGGTAGGAGAACAGTATAGACATGGTGACAAATAACTGGGGAGAAACTGGAGAGGAGGCAAAGTGGAAGTGTGTGTGCGTGTGTACGTGTGTGCGTGTGGGTGTGTGCGTGTGTGTGTGTGTGTGTGTGTGTGTTATAGGGCCTCTTAGGCCACTATAAGAACTTTACTTTTGTCCAAGTAAGACAGGAAATAGACTAAGATAACAAGGTTATGACCAAATAAGTAAAAAGAACTAATTTATATTTTTAAAAATCTTATTCTGATAGTTTTGTTGAAAATTGACTACAAGGTGGCAAATGCATACGCACCAAGACCAGGGAGGTGACTCTGAGATTCACACAGGAGAGAGGCAAGGATGGAACCAGGGCCATAGCCACGGAGGTGAGAAATGATGACAATATGAGGGCAGAGGCAAGAGAATTACTTTCCATATCAGATGAGATGATGGGAGGAAGAGAGTGCACAAAAGTGATCCAATTATTTTTAATCCAAGCAACTGAAAAAAATGGGGCAGACAAAAGGAGAACGAGCTTTCTGGATGCAGGCTGGCAGGTCAGAAGGTGATACGATTCAGCAATTCAGTTTTGAACATGTTAAGTTTGAATTATCATCAGTCAGCCAAGTGGAGGTGAACAGTAGGTGATCTGAGCCGGAAATTATGCGTATGTGAAAGTTTTTGATAGAGATGAATAGATAGATACATAGATGGATGGATAGATAAATAGTTCAATTCAATTCAGTCACTCAGTTATGTCCAACTCTTTGCGACCCCACGGACTGCAGCACACCAGGCCTCCCTGTCCATCGCCAACTCCCAGCATTTACTCAAACTCATGTCCATTGTGTCAGTGATAAATAGCAGATAGGTTTTTAAGGTCATGGAACTGGATGGCATCACAAAGTCACAGAGTCTGGGTAGAAAACAAAATAGGTGCAAGGACTGAGTCCTGGAGCATTCCAGTTAAAAGAAGACAAGGGACCAGCAAAGGAGACCAAGATAATTTCATCACACATGTATATTAAAAACTTGGGTAAGCCTGCACATTCTGTTCTTCCCAGATCCAAGAGGCTGAAGCATTACACACAATGTTGCCATGTGAAGGGGAGACACAGCCTAGAACTGTGTACCGTTCACGGTCACACAGCACCATGAATCACAGGGTCAACTTGTAGCTCCCTCCAGCAAAAGATATCAGGTGGTATCGGAGATCAAGAAAAGTATGATCAGGAGACAGAACTAGCTCAGTCACCGATCATTTCCATTCATTCAGCTAATAGTGAGCACAGCCAACTGAGTGAGCCCCAGTCCCGGGTGGGCACAATAAATTCAGAGCCTACTGCTAACCCTACAAATGCAAACACACACATATATATACATTTTAATGATACATCACCATTCACAATAATGGGAAAATGCTTTTCTTCTTGCTCAGTATTTCCAAGTTCTGTATAGACGGAGTATATTAAAAAAAGATGACAGCGACAATATTCTCCATCTCTGGGCTTCCCTGCAATGTGACCTTGCCCATTCTTAGGCCGAGTCTAGTCCCCCTTTTCTTAGGATCTAAGTTGGACTTAGTGACCAGTGTGTAACCAAGAGAACATAAAGGAAGTGACTCTATGGGACAGCTGAGGCTAGGTCGGAAACGCTGCAGCATTTCCACCTGGTTCTCTTGAAACACTTGCTTTCCAGACACCGCTCTTGGGACTGGTGCTCCTGGAAGCCAGTCGCCACACTATCAGAAGACAAACAAGATGGAGACGCTGCAGTGCACAACCACAGGGGTGCCAGCTCCCTTAAGTCATCACCCATCAGGCATTACGAGCCTTTCTTAAGATTCTGCCCCAGCATTTGAGAGTCCCTGGGACTGCAAGGAGATCAAACCAGTCAATCCTAAAGGGAATCAACCCTGAATATGCACTGGAAGGATGGATGCGGAAGCTCCAATACTTCAGCCACCTGATGCAAAGAACTGAATCATTGGTAAAGACCCTGATGGTAAGAAAGATTGAAGGCAAGAGGAGAAGGGAGTGACAGAGGATGAGATGATTGGATGGCATCACTGACTCAATGGACATGAGTTTGAGCAAACTCCAGGAGATGGTGAAGGACAGGGAAGCCTGGTGTGCTTCAGTCCGTGGGGTCACAAAGAGTTGGACACAACTGAGCAACTGAACAACAACAGAAGCAACAACAGCTATCTGAGTCTTCCAAGCTGACGCCCAGATTCCAAGGATCCCTATCTGAGTTTCTGAGCATAACACAATAGTTTCCATTTTGTACCACTAAGATTTGGGTGTGAATTATTAAGCAGCAATGGATGATGGTACCAATTATGTTCTCGTTATTTAACTCATTTAATCTTCAAAAGGAATTAACTGGATATTATTTTCTGCATTTTACAATGGGAACTGAGCTTTAAGAATGGTTAACACAGCTAATAAATGGTAGAACCAAGATACAAACAGAGTTACAGACCCAGAAATGGTAAAGAATGTTATGATACACAGTGTGGGCAAGAAACTATGTTAGGCACTGGGAAAATAGGAAATAAATATATGAAATAACTCATCTTTGATACTTACATAAGCAAAATAAGGAATCAAGATATTCATATGTGGCCATCAACTTCTTCTCAAATTCTTTAACTCAGTTGCCCTGCAAACGGTGCATTTACTCATTAATCAGGCATTCAGTAAGTGGTCACTGGGTGCTAACATGATATTGATCAGGAGGCCAGCCAATGGACTAGGCAGAGACAAAAAATGAAGGAGAGGGTGCCTTTATAAATCAATCATGTGTGTTGTAGTCTAGGAGTAAGATTTCTAAAACATCTTGCTAATAAAAGGGAAAACAGTAGGATTGAAGGCTGAGAAAATGGTTCATCAAAGTGGTACATGACTCACACATGGAGAAACAGATTCTGAAAGATTACATAAAGCATGGAAGAAATGACTAAAATAGGCACATATGTTCCCAGTGGAAAGTGGAGGCGGGGAGGTACAGGAATGGGGAGCTTGCATAGGATTGTTTCTGGGAAGAATAAATTGAGATTGACATGAAATATGTGGCATTCAGAGTTATTCACAATTAGGGGAATGATTTACATATATAGTCTTAAGATTCTGCTGTATATTTTCCAAATTTCATTTACAAATTCCACATACAGTGTTCTGAGGAATAAAAAGGAGTTTTATCCATACTGCCAGGAGAAGCAAGGATGGCTGTGTAAGCGACAGAAAATGTCTCCATCTCTTCTAGATTTCTTGTGTCACATAGATATTTATTCTTTTTACTCTAAGGAAACCTAAGAAAAAATCTAAGGAAATACAGGGTGGGTGCACTAAAACAGATTCTACACTCGCTCTCAGCTTACCCAGTGAACATCAGGAGAGATGTCTAGGTTTGGTCAGAATGCATGATCATCACGTGCCTACAGTCTCAAGTCACTAAAGACCTTTAGCGGAGACAGAACAGAGGGTATGTGTATCGTGTGTGTGTGTGTGTGTGTGTGTGTGTGTGGTTTCTTCAATGTAATGGTCTGTAGCAGAAATGAGGCCTCCATCAACTCCATTTTCCACCCTTGAAAAGGAAAATTAACATACTATGATTGTATAGGGTATAAGATAGGCCACAAAAATGTATTTTACAACATGGGAAGTATCAACCAATATTTTATAATAACTGTAAATGGAGTGTAACCTGTAAAAATTATTAAAAAAATTTAAGAAAATACTGGGTTTTTTTATAATATCACCACTGAAAATACTGTTCCAATTTTAAATAACACAAACTTAATTATTTTAAAGACTTTTCTTTAAAGAAACTAAACCACTCACAAAGAAATTCATTAGTCCACATCTCCAAGAGACTGCATCTCTGCTGAACATTTGGTTCTTGAAAATTGAGCGTTATTGGCTCACAGTTTTAGCATTGGTGCATTATTTGAAAATAAGCAGGTTTATAAACCTGGGGTTTTAAAAAACTAGAGATCTAACCTCCTAGCTGATGAAGGAGTAGCAATCAGCATATGGAAGGACCAATGCTGAGTCTAGTTTTAATTGACCTGCTTTGCTTCATAGATGTAGTGAATGGGGAGATAGAATAGTTATACAGTACAAGTTAATGTATAAAATGGCAATGACAACAGTTATCTATGTATTTTTCATATCGATTAAAATTAGTTTCTTCCACCCCATGATCTAAGAAATAGGAAGGATAGTAGCCATTTAATGACAATTTTCAAATTAATAATATTAGTAAAATACCATACTGAATTCATAAATTCATGAACATTATTATCGATTAAATGTGATTGATATCAGCATTGGTCAGAAAATGCTGACATTTTGGACCACAATTTAAGTACATTCTCTATTTTTTTGCCGTTTTTTTCCCCATAGTGTTCTCTCAACATGGAAGGCCTGACATTCATTCACAAAGCATTTCCTAAGCTCCTATTATGAGCCAGCTCTGGGGGTCAGACCCAAGCAAAACACAATTCCTTTCTCAAAGAACTCACAGTTAAACAAAAGAGGGCAGATAGCAAAGTAAGTAGCGCACTGAATAGGCCTCGAGACAGAGAGAAACTTATATAAGGAAATAATGGGCCATGGACAACCAAGCAAACAGTAAGGTTTTTTCCTGGGAGAGATATCAGGAAGGGCTTCACAAAGAAAGGGCTTTCCGAGTGGAGTCGGGAAAGGAATGTGAGCTAGGGCCATTTCAGAAGCTCGAAGCACAAGACAGTCCAGCCTGCTTCCTTTGAAGGATATGTTTAGATTTAATAGACAGACAAAAAGGAATAGATGCAGAGAAAAGGATAGATATGTTCTGTTATATGTTATATGCTGCTACTGCTAAGTCGCTTCAGTCGTGTCCGACTCTGTGCGACCCCATAGACGGCAGCCCACCAGGCTCCCCTGTCCCTGGGATTCTCTAGGCAAGAACACTGGAGTGGGTTGCCATTTCCTTCTCCAATGCATGAAAATGAAAAGTGAAAGTGAAGTCGCTCAGTCGTGTCCAAATCTTAGCGACCCCATGGACTGCAGCCTACCAGGCTCCTCCATCCATGGGATTTTTCCAGGCAAGAGTACCAGAGTGGGGTGCCATTGCCTTCTCCAATATGTTATATAATTATATCAAATATATGCAAAATAGGTATTTATATAAAATACATGAATATATAAGTGAATGTATAAACATATACATATGTAAATAGATACATATGTGTATTTTGCATTCTTTTGAGAAAAGGAATCATTTTGGCCAGCCTGTGGAATGCTCTTTTCTACACATCCCATCTTTGACCCTCCATTTCTGACTAAATCCACAGTTTTATTTTTAAAAATGCTTACTCAGTGCGCACTCACATTTGAGAGCAAAACAGTACCTAGAAAAATACTTGAAATTCAAAATTTCAATCATATTTTTATTAAATCATTTACAAATATATCTAAGAATATTTTTAGAAGCATTTTATCCATTTTGCATTAAGCAGAGCTAAATGCACTCACTTCAAATACTCTGATGCCACCTTGTGGTCTATTTCCATATGACATCCCACAGATAATCACTTTTTTATTTTGTTATAGAAAAAGCTGGGAGAAGGAAATGGCAACCTACTCCAGTGTTCTTGCCCAGAGAATCCCAGGGACGGGGGAGCCTGGTGGGCTTCTGTCTATGGGGTCGCACAGAGTCAGACATGACTGAAGTGACAGCAGCAGCAGCAGCAGCAGGAGAAAAAGCTTGCTTAAAACTCAACATTCAAAAAACTAAGATCATAGCGTCCGGTCCAATCACTTCAAGACAAATAGATGGGGTAACAATGATGGACTTTATTTTCCTGGGCTCCAAAATCACTGCATATCCTGACTGCAGGCATGAAATTAAAAGACGCTTACAGAGGAAAGCCATGTCAAACCTAGACAGCTCATTAGAAAGCAGTGACATCACTTTGCTGACTAAGGTGTGCATACATGCATGCTGGGGCTTCCCGGGGAGCTCAGCTAGTAAAGAATCCGCTTGCAATGCAGGAGACTCCTGCTTAATTCTTGGGATCAGGAAGTTCCCCTGGAGAAGGGATAGGCTACCCACTCCAATATTCTTTGGCTTCACTAGAGGCTCAGATATTAAAGAATCCACATGCAATGTGGAAGACCTGGGTTCGATCCCTGATTGGGAAGATCTCCTGGAGGAGGGCATGGCAACCCACTCTAGCATTCTTGCCTGGAGAAACCCCATGGACAGAGGAAACTGGTGGACTATGGTCCATGGGGTCACAAAGAGTCAGACATGATTCAGCAACTAATCACACACAGCATGTGTGTGCTAAGTCATTTCAGTCACGTCCAACACTTTTTGCCTCTACTAACTGCAGGCCTCCAGGCTCCTCTGTCCATGAGATTCTCCAAGCAAGAATACTGGTCTGGGTTGCCATTTCCTTCTCCAGGGGCTTCATTTCCTTCTCCAGGGGATCTTCCTGATGCAGAGATCGTCTCTTATGTCTTCTGCATTGGTGGGCAAGTTCTTTACCATTAGCACCACCAACAAAGGTCTGTAATAGTCAAAACTATGGTTTTTCCAGCAGTCATGTATGGATGTGAGAGTTGGATCATAAAAAAGGCTGAGTGCCGAAGTATCGATGCTTTTGAACTGTGGTGCTGGAGAAGACTCTTGAGATTCCCTTGGACTCCAAGAAGATCAAACAAGTTAATCCTAAAGGAAATCAACCCTGAATATTCACTGCAAGGACTGATGCTGAAACTCCAATATTTTGGCCACCTGATATGAAGAGCTTTCTCCGGAGAAGACCTTGATACTGAGAAAGATTGAAGGCAAAAGAAGAGGACAGCAGAGAATGAGATGGTTCAATAGCATCACTGACTCAATGAACATGAATTTGGCAAACCCTGAGAGATAGTGAAGGACAGGGTAGCCTGGTGGGCTGCAGTCCCTGGGGTCGCAGAGTCAGACACAACTTCGACTAAGCAACAACAAACCTCATCAGTAGGTCCTTTCATTTCCCATTTTGCAGTAAAAGAAATGGAGATTTAGAGATTGAATAACTTGGCCACATTTTTTCACATGTAGTAAATGACAGAGTCAGAATTTGATACATGAAGCTATTTCTAATTCTTAAAGCTATGCTATACTTCTAATTTTCTCCTCCACCTCTCTTCTTCCTCCCTCACTCCCCCTGCTGTTTCTCTGCTTCTGTTTTTCTCCATCTTTATTCATCACTCTCTAGTCTCTGAAATGAATGTTAATACATGTCTTAAAATGCCTCCATTTATTTTCCATCAGAACTCAGCCCATCTGTGAAATTCTGCTCAGAGTCCATTCTCTCCACAACCCCACTCCCCACCAGCTTAAGTTACAGTCACCTCTCCCTGCCGCCAAGTCAGTGGTTTCTGACTTGGCTACTCATCAGAACCACCAATGGAGACTCCATATAATTGGTCTGGGGAGTTCCTGAATATCACAATTAGTAGATCTCTCGAGGTGGCTCCAGTGTACAGCCGAGGCTGGAAAATGGCTCCAAGATCTTAACACTTTTTTGGACTAACACTGTAGCTCTTTTGGCAACTAGAATCACAGACTAATGTGAGTTTGGAGTAGATTTTTAAGTGTAAGTGAAGATGTTGTATATGATCAGTAATATTGAAAAATGCTTGGCAGAATACTTTGAAACTATTTGGAGACACACCAAAAAATATGTGAAAAGAAAGTTGAACTTCTTTTATGGAAGTTGAGGAGGGGAATGTCAGATCCCACTAAGTTGCTGCTTTCCCTCATTACAACTCTAGGATCCCCCAGGGAATGGCATGCACCTGTAAAGCACCCAAGATCAAACCCTGAATATACTGTGCCACATCAGCCCCTCTGTCTGTAAGAGTCTGAGAGTCCATGGTATCATGGCTAAGTTAAAGACGAATTATCCATATGTTAGCTCTATTATCACACCACATCTCTGCCAGCAATGTGTCATTTAGCTAACAGAATGTCTGTTTCCTAGGTAATCATATTTACCCAATAAAAAATAGCATTTTCAAGTGACCTAGAAAAGGGACCATGTACCAAACAGCTGATATTAATATTTCTAACTCACAACCATCTCTGAATACCAACACCAAGCAAGCTCTGCATGAAGAAACTGGGGGTCGAGGGGTTAAGTGACTCACCTCAAACTGTGGTGCAATTTAGCACCAGATTCCTCACTCCTGATCCAGCCTATTCTATTTTTTAATAAATATTTTATGGGCCTCTCCTTTACCTGCCACCATGGGCTTAAAAACATTTCCACTAATGAGTAGCACAGAGCTGTCTCTAAGCTAACTTGGAACCAAGGTTCAGCCAGAATTTAGTATAATAGACCAGTCCCAACATATTTCCAGAGATCAGCAGAGGGGAAAAAGACACAATACAGATTTGCATTCACATAAGGTAAAATGTGCTGGAGACAGTCTTTTTTTTTTTCTCAGTGACAAATACAAAGTAAAATTCTTTGGAACAACAAAAAAAAAGTATCATTTGAGCTTGAATTCCACAAGGATCAAGGAAAGATTAAAAAAGAAATAAATCAATAAGGAAAACCTGTTATTTCAAAACAGATCAAACTGTAACAAAAGGAAGAACACTTTAAAAATATTCTGGCATGGGTGTCTCAGTTTTCTGAGAAACCTCTGCTCATCAAAACTCATTTTTACTCTCTTGTTTTTTTTTTTCCATGAGACCATTTTCCTTACCCTATGAGGATGAGCACAGAGGTCTCCATATTAAACTGTCACGAGAACACAGGGAATAAAAGATTCCCCACAGTGAGCAAAGCCCAGGTGAACAATCCATCAGGAGGTGCCGCCACTCAGTCAGGGTAATAATACACTCAGGAGGACACGCATCCATCCTCAGGGACTGAAGCCTTTCAGGTTAATATATCTTATTACTTGTGCCAACCATCTTTAAAGTTCGAAAGGCACATCATGCCCTAGAAATTACAGAGTAATTGCTTTTTTTATTAACAGCCAAATAGAAAGAAACCAATAGCAAAAGAACTGAATAACTGAAGTCTTATTTAAAAGAATGTACTTCGATATTAAACTTGGAGTTCTTCATTTAAAGACACATCTACCCTCAGTTCTTAAATCTTTGTAAGAAAAGACATGCAAGGATTTGGAAGATAGACTCTTCCTAGGTGGCGCTAGTGGTTAAAAAAATTATTTTTTCTCGTGCCAATGTAGGAGATGCAAGAGACTCTGGGTCGGGAAGATCCCCTGGAGAAGGAAGTGGCTACCCACTCCAGTATTCTTGCCTGGGAAATCCCATGGACAGAGGAGTCTGGTGGGCTACAGTCCACAGGGTCACAAAGAGTCAGACACAATTGAGCACATACATACACACACATGTATATTTAAACATATTGTCTAACATGCATTCCAATATTTAGATAATACTTCTCCCTTAACTATGTATTTAGAACATACTGCTTTCTTCACTTTAAATAAGAAGTTCATGGACAATAACTGCTACCTAGCTTAGCTCAGGGAAGTTTTTAGGCCGACTGTGCATCCCGATAGTTTACAGGACATACATGGAGGTGTGATTTGGACGCGGTGTGCTGAATGTCCTCGGCTCTACATGGAGGTGTGATTTGGACGCGGTGTGCTGAATGTCCTCAGCTCTACGTGGAGGTGTGATTTGGATGTGGTGTGCTGAATGTCCTCAGCTCTACGTGGAGGTGTGATTTGGATGTGGTGTGCTAAATGTCCTCGGCTCTACGTGGAGGTGTGATTTGGACGTGGTGTGCTGAATGTCCTCGGCTCTACATGGAGGCGTGATTTGGATGCGGTGTGCTGAATATCCTCGGCTCTCTTCTGAGGGAAGAAGAGACTTTCACGGGCACAGGATGTCAGTCGTGGGCACAGCGGCTCGGAGCAGGCGTGGCTGTCGTGCCCAAGGCAGCCATCCTGCCCACAAGAAACGCCCTTATGCTGGCTGCTGACACCTCAGACAGAACAAATTCTTTCTCTTGGGGAAATTTGTGAAGACAGAGTCAGTTAACAGCAGCAGGTGAGACAGAGATGGGCTGGGGTGTAAAACAGCCAAACTCCACAGTAGAGAAGATGGGTCCGTGTCTCTGGAGGCGGCTCCTGGAAGCAGGTTAGGCTAGAGCAATGCTGAGTGAATGCCAAGCAAAGCTCCGTGTCTCCCTGAGGCATGACTCATACTGAATTACAGTTTTATTCTCAACATGGGGCCTGGAAGTGTACCCTTTCAGGCTATTTCCTGCTCTTCCTTAATCAAAAGCCCTATTATCTCCCGTAACCAAACACATCTCTGTTCCCTGCAGCCTCAAAAATCCATAAGGCTATGTGCCTTAAACACCTTTAATTGAGCATGATCAATAAGGTTAAAAAAAAAAATCTATGGATTTCAGGGCTAATTGCTCTTTTTTGCAATGACATGAGTAGAGTTCACATTTTCCTCTATATTATTAATACCGAATAGTTGACCAGGAGGACTAAATAACTCTAACTTGTGTTATCAATTTTTAAAAGATAATATAGCACCATGGAGAAGAACGCAGTCTCTGTGGCACTGGTTCCATCTCAACTCTCCTAGCTAACAACTCTGTGACCTTGGGTATGTCTCTAAACTCCTCTGGGCCTTGGTCTCCTTCTCTGTAAAACAGATACTAATTGTATTCACCTCGTGTAGTCTTTGTGAAAACTGAAAATGGATTATACAGGTGAAGCTCCAATACTTTGGCCACCTGATGTGAAGAACTGACTCATTGGAAAAGACCCTCATGCTGGGGAAGATTGAAGGCCAAAGGAGAAGGGAGAAGTCGAAGATGAGATGGTTGGATGGCATCATGGACTCAATAGACATGAGTCTGAACAAACTCTGGGAGACAATGAAGGACAGAGAAGCCCGACATGCTGCAATCCATGGGGCCGCAGCAGCCGTCCATGTGGTTGCAAAGAACTGGACACAACATAGCTACTGAAAAACAAAACAACAGGTAGAGGATCTAGAATTTCTGAATAATAAGCTCTGTATGAGAATGAACTGTTAAATACTATTATTACTAAATGAGAAAATAATTTGAACACTAGAAGATTGTATTTCAATTTTAAAACAGCATCATCTACGTTTAAAACGATGATTAATCTCAGAGAAGCTGGTGGCCTCCGTGACCCTCAGGCTGTTCTCACTGGTATCACTCCACTGGAATATAAAGGTGAAAATGAAAGCAACTCAAAAGAGGCCAAGTGGGCACATCACTTCATTACACTTAACTTCGGATACAAGATTTGGCAAGAAAAACATGCTCGACTGAAATATTCTGAATTCTTCTATTATACGGACAAGCACCCTAAGTGATTCATAAAAATCCCAGGCCCCAGGATATTCACTGGAGCTATTCATCAAATAATTCAAACAGCTGATAAAGAGTTGACCGAAACAAAAATGATTGAATTCCTCTCTAAGGAACTAGAGTGTGTCTCTGGCAAAAACAAGAAGCTATTATGTCTCGTTCAATTTATTTGGTCTAGTGATTCAGATAACACTGCTGCATCCATTACCATCATTTCCCTTCTCGAGTTTCTGATATTCATTAGGAAATGTCCTTAGCGACCCTAAAGAGTTCATGTTCATTACCTACATTAGATTGGATAAACTGGACGTGGCCAAGCAGAGTGATAAAACAGCAGGGGCCAGCAGATGCTGGACATTAGTGCCTGGAAGTGGTTTTCAGGGATGGGCTCATGGGCTGGACCCTCCCCACCAGAGACTGCCAGCCAGGCACTCTGCCACCCTCTCTACCCACTTCCTTTGCTGTTTGTGCTTAGGGCTGGAAAGTTTTTATAAGCAAGAGGATTAATAGGCCCAGGAGCAGATGCTTTTTTACAGTAAGTACTATCGCAGTCTCCAATCCTGCTTTCTGTGTGGCTGATGGTAATCCCTCCCCAAAGAGACATTTCTTAGACACCTATTTTAAGATCCACATTTTGGTAATTTTATTAAGTTAGAAATTAAACACTTGCTGGTTAAAGTGCATGACTGACTATGAACAAAACGGTGCTTAGAGACCCTTTCAAAGTACATCATCTCTGCCTTGTTCAACACTACCTTTGCCCACTATGCACAGAACAAAATGGGGGAATGCCTGAGATGCATCTGTGCTGCCAGCCACAGAAATGATAAAGGGTCAGAGACAGGTATCTGAAAGACTCGGAGAATTCCAGCGTCACATTTTAGGTAGTCAAATTGTGTCCTGTGAAAGTTACCAGTAAAGGTTTCATGATAAAAATGCTGGAGTCTTCTCTGGCCCTTAGAACAAAGCGTATAATCTCACTGTTATATGTATCAGTCTTCCCTAGTGGCTCAGACAGTAAAAGAACCTGCCTGCTATGCACGAGACCCAGGTTTGATCCCTGGGTTGGGAAGATGCCCTGGAGAAGGGAATGGCTATCCACTCCAGTATAAGCATTAAATCTAGAAATGACATTACAGCTAACTTATTTTAGCCCTGACTCAGTTCTGACATGATACAAATGCTCTTGGAAAGAGATAGGAAGACTTCAATGAAATTAATTATTTAGGCTTAGTTCATTCATTGTTAATATCGGCATGGCCATTTACTGATATTCATCCTGGTAAAAGCAAATCAAGAAGAGAAATCAAGAAAATAAAAAGAATAAGAAAGATGAAATTATACAGACAGTCGATTTCATTCTATCTTTCAGGTGCTTTGACCTTCCTGCAAACCACCTCTGCATCTCTTTCTTTCCCCAAGTAATTTATCATCCTAGTGACCTCTGCATAAATATATTATGATCTATGTCTCCTTATGAGAAAAATGGTCAAAGCATTCAAGTGTTTTTCTTTTTGTAAAACCTTTGGTCATTTTAAATGTCAACAAGTTTATGTGTTGGTAGGTATTATACGTATGCTTGCGTAAATAAGATAAGCACATGTATGTTTATGTGTGGGCTTCCCAGGTGGCGCTAGTGGTAAAGAATCTGCCTGCCAACACAGAAGACGTGTTTGATTCCTGGGTTGGGAAGATCTCCCGGAGAAGAGCACAGCAACCCACTCCAGTATTATTGCCTAGAAAATCCCATGGACAGAGGAGCCTGGCAGGCTACAGTCCATAGGGTCACACAGAGTCGGACACGACTGAAGCAACTTAGCATTCATACATGCATGTTTATGTGTATTTTTATGTATTCACACACGTATACATGCATATATATAGCCATATATACTGTATGTAATGCCTATTTTAGGGGTCTATATCCATACCTTTATCTGTAGCTGCAATTATTTTACATAGCTAAACAAAACTTAATTCTTTTCAGGTCTTAAATTCCTTGGGATCACCCAAGGAAAATGCAACTGTATACAGACAGAAAAAAAAAATGTTGCCATCAGGGTACACATTCACCTCCACATCACCAATTAAGAACCTTAGCTATCCTTTACTGGCAGTTGGTGATGGACAGGGAGGCCTGGAGTGCAGCGATTCATGGGGTTGCAAAGAGTCGGACACGACTGAGCGACTCAACTGAACTGAACTGAAAAGCATTCAGTTTTGAAAAATATTAGGGAAGTATTACATTTCAGTTCCCTAGTGGCTCAGATGGTAAAGCGTCTGCTTGCAGTGCAGGAGACACAGGTTCGTTCCCTGGGCTGGGAAGATGCCCTGGAGAAGGAAATGGCAACCCACTCCAGTACTCTTGTCAGGAGAATTCCATGGACTGAGGAGCCTGGTAGGCTACAGTCCATAGGGTCACAAAGAGTAGGACGCGACTGCGTGACTTCACTTTCACAGTTCAGTTCACTCATTCAGTTGCATCCAGCTCTTTGCAACCCCATGGACTGCAACACACCAGATTTCCCTGTCCATCACGAACTCCCAGAGTTTTCTCAAACTCATGTCCATTGAGTCAGTGATGCCATCCAACTGTCTTATCCTCTGTCGTCCCCTTCTCCTTCCACCTTCAATCTTTCCCAGCATCAGGGTCTTTTCCAATGAGTCAGTTCTTCACATCAGTGGCCAAAGTATTGGAGTTTGAGCTTCAGCATCAGTATAAAATATCATCATTTTCTCTATTGTAATAAACAGAATAAGAAACATTAGTCTTCCTCTGTTTTTACCTTCATGTCAGGCCAGAGGAAGTGCCTTAAGACAATGGGTCTAGACAAAAAGTCCAGCCTGGTCATTGTTTTTCTTTAGTTTGGTTGTTTTGCATGTTTTGCCTCTGCAGCCTTCACACACAGCACAGTGAAGGGGATCACATCTCTCTCTTTCTTCAGTCATTCTCAAGAGGAGAGAGAGAAAGGACCTGTAGTCCTGGAGATGGTTCCTGGTATTATTGACGTATGTGGTGGGCATGGAGGCTGGAATAACACTGGCATGTGGATCACTGAAATGGCAACCCACTCCAGTACTCTTGCTGGAGAATTCCATGGATGGAGGAGCCTGGCGGGCTACGTCCATAGGGTCACAAAGAGTCGGACACGACTGAGCGAGTTCACTTTCTTTCACTTGAGTAAGAAGGCATTTTATGGGTATTGATCAAGCTATGTAGCATTTCTGTCTTTTCTAATGTGTACTTCAATATTACTTCCTGGGAAGAAGGGCTTTCCTTGACCTTGAGGTTGCTGAAGATTTATATAATGGAAAAGTCTTTATAATTAAGGTCCAGTCCCAGGAAGAAAAGCAAGGAGAGCTCTTTTTTTGTGGCTACATATACTGATCAACCCCGCCACTTTTTTTTATTGTAGTCATCACAGCCCTTTGTGACTGGCATAATTTCCAAAAGGAAGCAGAGACCATGACTGAAAGGATGTTAAAATATTTTATTGACCATAGGGCATCTCTGTGCCCTAGGAGTCAGGCAGTACAATTTAACTCTGAGAGCCCAGATTTCATAAAATCTCATGAGCCAAAATAGTACTCTCTTCCCTGGATGCTCCCGGATACTAGCCCTTCTCATTTCCATAATAAAACAAAAGGAAGGCGAGAATTTGACATCTTATCTAAGTATCTATTGCCTCCTTCAGTGATCTAAAATGTGCAACACCTTCAATATATTGTGTCTCATGCTCAGAACATCCCTAGGCCCCTTTTAAGTAAGGCTTGCTTCATTTGGGGTATGTGTGTATGGGAGGGGAGGTTCAAGAATACTATTTGTGAATTAAAATGAGAAAGAAAAGGAAAGCCTTTCCACAGGTTTCTGACCTTTCACCATTATTACCCCTGGGAGAAATTAAGTCTGACTGGAGACAGAGAATGGGAAAGCAATTTAGCAAGTTCAAAAGTGCACTGACCATTTAATTACTCTTAAATTATATTCTACATAAGGATTAACATTAGGCCTCCACAGCATCCAGTCTCTACTTTGTTAACTGTTTAAATATATCTTACAACTTGTAACAGAGCTGCAGGAGAATATATAAGTCAGTGAGTAGTCAGGACAACGATTTTAAAATACCTCTAACATTTTCAACTTCTCTTGTTACTCTGCCTTAAGCTTTATCTGTTTCCCTTTATTAAAGTAATAAATGGTTATTGAATTCCTACTATATCCCAAGCACTTTGCACAGTATGAAAGATATGATAGCAAATAATATAAATAAAGGTTTCATGTCCTGAAAGAGCTCACGATGTTTACAGAGGCACCAAAAAGCAATGGGCATTTCCAGTATGGTATGTGCTTTGACAGAGAGGGGCAGTTTCTTAAAGGATGACATTTTAAGACAGCATCTAATATCAAGGGGGAAATTGGGAGATTAGGATTGACATATGTACACTATTCATACTATGTATAAAGTAGATGGCTAATAACAACTTACTGTAAGCTCAGGAAACAGTGCTCCATGGTGACCTAAATTGGAAGGAAATTCAATAAAAGAGGGGAAATATATATATATACATACACACATACACATAATTGAGTCACTTTACCATTCAGCAGAAACTAACAAAACATTATAAAGCAACTATACCCGAATAAAAATTTATTAAAAATTTAAAAACAAAACCAAAAATTCATTTAGACAAAACTGTAGGAGTTATGAACAGTTTTATAGATGAAGTGACATCCAAGCTGGATCTTGAGTGGTAAGTCTTTGACCGGATGCAGGAAGGTGATGGTTTGAAAAAAAAAAAAAAAAAAGGAGCAAGATAGGGCAATAATGAGAGAAGCAAGGCTTTACTTCAAAATATCTTGGTCTAAAGATTAGGATGGATACACTGTGGAGAAAGATGAAGTTAGAGGAGACAGTGTTTATAACCGACGGAAGAAGGACCTCATGAAGGTCTAATGGGGGTCTAGCACAGCTGAGGGATGGGTTTGAAGAAGGACCATTACATTTTAATGTGAGGCAAGAATAAAGAAGAAAACAAATTTAAAGGTGCAGTGGCAACAAGTTGAAAGAATTCACATGCAGTGGGTTCAATCTCTATGTGAATAAATATTATAATCAATTTATTTATTACATTTTATATCTCAATCACAGTATTAGAATTCATCTAATACTCAGAGCTTCCTGCAATAATATATTACCAGTGTGCAGATGAAAAAAAAAAAACTCAAAGAAGATAGTTTGTCCAAGATCACACAATCAGAATGTGTCAGAGTCAAAGATATGAATTCAGATTTGCTAAACTACGTGTTTCTTTCCAGTTTCCTCCAATAAAGTAGAAGACACAATTCTCTGCTGTGAGAGTGAGAGGGAAATTGAGACAGAACTTGGAAGAGAGTAGAAAAGAATCAAAATTCTCACTATTTTTTCCCATTCTAACTGCAGGGGCTCCCAGACAGGGCAGCAAATAGAAACAGACTGTGTCACCAATCATTTGGAAATCTCAAGATTTGCTCAATAGCTCAATCAAGTGTGGATACAAAAAAAGTAGGCAGTTGAATTGATCTAGGATAGAAATTCTTCCAGATAGATGATTTCTTAGCTCAGGCTGCCAGAATAAAGTTTTGTAGACCAAGTGGCTTGAATAACAGAATGAAAGAGCTGGCTTAAAAGTCAACATTCAAAAACAAAGATCATGGCATCCAGTCCTATCACTTCATGGCAAATAGATGGGGAAACAATGGAAACAGTGACAAACTTTATTTTCTTGGGCTTCAAAATCACTGCAGATGGTGACTGTAGCTGTGAAATTAAAAGACGGTTGCTCCTTGGAAGAAAAGCTATGACAAACCTAGACAACTTATTAAAAAACAGAGACATTTCTTTACCGACAAAGGTCCATCTAGTCAAAGCTATGGTTTTTCCAGTAGTCATGTATGAATGTGAGAGTTGGACTATAAAGAAAGCTGAGCACCAAAGAACTGATGCTTTTGAACTGTGGTGTTCGAGAAGACTCTTGAGAGTCCCTTGGACTGCAAGGAGATCAAACAAGTTAGTCTAAAGGAAATCAACCCTGAATATTCACTAGAAGGATGCATGCTGAAGCAGAAACTCCAATACTTTTGGCCACCTGATGCAAAGAGCTGACTCACTGGAAATGACTCTGATGCTGGGAAAGAGTGAAAGCAAGAGGAGAAGGGGACAACAGAGGATGAGATGGTACATGGTATCACTGACTCGATGGACATGAGTTTGAAAATGCTCCAGGAGATGGTGAAGGACAGGGAATCCTGGCATGCTGTAGTTCATGGTGCTGCAAAGAGTTGGACATGACTGAGCAACTGAACCACCACCAGAACAAACATTTCTGAGTTCTGAGAGGCTGGGAAATCCAAGACCCAGGGTGCTAGCCAGTTCAACTCCTCAGTAAAGGCTCTCTTTTTGGACTACAGATAGCCACCTTCTCACCGCATCCTCACAGGGCAGAAAGAGAGAGCGCATTGGGTCACTCTTCCTCATCCAGCAAGGACACTAAACCTTCGTGTGGCCTTACATTGCAACCTCGTCTGGGCCTCAATATCTCCCAAATGCCCCATCTCCAAATACCACCATACTGGGTGTTATGGTGCCAACACAGGCATTCAGAGGTGACACAATTCAGTACACAGTAGATAAAGAAGAAATGTAATTAAACACGTGAGAGATGGGGGGGAAGGGAGGTGGGAGGGGGCTTTAGCATGGGGAGATCGTGTACACCTGTGGCTGATTCATGTCAATGTATGGCAGAACCAATACAGTACTGTAAAATAGAATAAAGTATTAAACAAAAAAAATAAAAATTAAAAAAATAAAATAAAATAAATAAATAAAATATTCAAAAGCTGGACCATGAAAACTTACAATGAATGGGAAATGAAGTGAAGCCCAGAAGGCTTATTGTAAGAGAGAACACAGAGGCCTGATGGACTGACAGCATATTACAACAGGAGCTGCTCAGCTTAAATAAAACAGATGGAAGATTGGATGATTGAATTGACTTTTTAATTTTTAGTATCTCCCATACTGATTATTAGTCAATATCTAAAGACAAATAAGGGCCTGCATGCATATTTTCTATTGGTTAAAAAACACAAATGTTTGGAGTGTGCTCTGCAAACATACTTGAGGGGAGAGAAAACTCACGGTCAGAAAGAAGCTGGCAACTTTGAAGGAGAATGAATGGCGTGTGGAGTCAGCAGGAGAGAAGGTGAACAACAGGAGCTGAAAGAGATCCCAGTGGGCTCCCCAGTAAAATCATACCTTGTGGCTAGTGCCAGAGAAACACAGGTGCCTCTGGAGACAAAAATAAAATCCCTACCATCTGTAAGATACACTCATTGTATGGAAACAATACGTCTCACTAGATAATGAGGTTAACAATTTCAATAAATGATTGAAAGATATTTTTTAAAACAATAAAAAGGTCAGTAGTTATTGAAGAAAATGCGATAAATATAAAGCCATAATTTAAAACAGCATGCTAAATTAACAGGCTTTTTTTATTCCATCAGCCTTCACTAAGATGTCACCTTCTGTCTGCTGCTGCACCAATTATATTCTCCAAAGAAAGAGATTAGCAGGGAAGGGAAAAGTATTCAATCATTTTAATCGCTATTGGACATTTTTAAATTGTCAAATATAATTTTGTCCAAAAAACTACTTATTTAATTGAAATTAAGAATACAAAATTTATTCATCTTTGTGGTGTTCAAAAATAACACTGAACACTGAAGTCTAGTGGATTTATGCTGAGTTACATTGAAATATATCACTGAATAATTTAGCAGTTTTCAAAATGTGGTCAGCAGAGGGCCACCCAAATCCTCTGGTGGTGAGCAAAGTCAGAGCCATCTTAATAAAAGGCTGTTATTTTTACTGTGTTGAACTTTGCACTGAATGTGCAGAACAGAGATGGGCTAAACAACTGCCACTTTAGAATGAATGGATGTGGTGGCACCAGACTCGATAGTGGTTATTGTCTTCATGCCAACACATCCATTTCTACTTACGGATGTCCTTGATGAAGCAGGAACATGGCTAAACCTGGACCCTTTTTAACATTCTGTGTGGCAAGTTGGGAGGCACACAAAAGATACTTCTGCTGTATGTGAAAGTATGATCGTTGTCATGAGGAAAAACATTTGTGCAAATGTTTAGTTGTGAGCTGAACCTTCTACTCTTCTCATGAAACAGCACGTTTGGTGCAAAGAACAACAGGCAGGCAAATATTACTCAGACAAGAATATCTGTCAGACATTTTCTCAAAAATGAACAAAGTGAGCCTGTCACTTAAGGCTAACAACTGACAATATTTATAGCCAATAACACAATTTAAGCTTAAAGTAAAAGCTTCCACTAGCTTGACAGCTGCCCGATATTTCCACACTTTTCTGGTAAATTTGGTAGCAATATGAATGAAATGTCTTGTATAATAAAGTTCATAAGTATTTGGAAGACTGCAAAGCTCAACATAACAATATTTCCTATAGCTGGACTCATCCAGCTGCGGTCCCCAGCAGGTCTGCCTGCCCTTCCTGCAGGATTTCATGTTTCCATGGCAGAAACACCGGTACTGGTCTCCTTGCGAGAACACACTCTCACCTTGTCTCTCAAAATAAGGAATTCTGCTTTTCAGCTTAGACAGCTTGCAGGCAACCAGAAGTCTTGGTCTCACTGCCTCCCTTGTCTCTAAGTACTGGTGAGTGAGATGCATACCAAGGTCTGTTGACGTGCAGGATGGAGGGGTTCTGGAGAATTTCCAGGAAGCTTCATCAGAGAAGAGGAAACATGCCCTTCTCCCCCCTTTTCCCTGTTCTACCCCCTCGGGTGCAGGTCTGAGACCTGCTGCAGTGACCACAGGGAACTTCTGGTTGAGAGACACTCCCTTGGGGTGGCTGAACGGTGCACAGGAAAGGCCACGGTTCTGATGACCGTGAGGCCAGAACTCCTACCTTGGAAGGCCCGCTCCTACAATTCTTTACACAAGAAATAAACAAATTTTTCATTAATTTAGATTTTCTGCCACACAGAGCCATGCCCAGTCCTAACAGAAACACTTTTTTTCCCCCACATGATAATAACACAAGGCTATTTTGAGCCACAGAACTTGGAATGGAAACTTGATGGTAACCATATAAAAGTAAAAATGGAAAGGAATTACTGCAGATTCAGTGGGGGACATCCCTGTTTCTAGATATGCAGTCACTCCTCTGTTGCAGAAATATTCTTCACAGTCCATATTCACCCGCAAGTCCCCTGCCTTCCAGGTCTGAAAGGTCCTCTTTCCTCCTCATCTGGCTCTTCACTTAGATGATCTCCGCTGGCTGACTCCATGTGACTCAAAATTCTTTTCACTTTTATCTTGCCCAACAGTTCACGCCAGTCTTCCTCCCCCTCACTCAGACCCACAACGTCCCAATTCTCAAGCAAAAATGCCATGAGGGTCCATTCTAGTACTTTCATCAGTGAAATTACCGCAGAGGTAATTTAAGCAATTCCATTAGAAAGAGTCAGCAGCTACCATACACTGCTAATAGTATTTCTCTTTCTGCTCTGTCTTAATCAAGAAGGAGGGAAAATGCAACTGTGAACATTTACTGAAGTCATAAAATTCCGCAGATTTTAGCAGAGTTTCTGTGTGTCATGAAAAATGCCCAGAAAGGGATGAGCCCCGACACCAGCGAAGGTCCAGAAGCCATCTCTCCTAACATAGAGCTCTACCTCCAGCAAGCCAACACTCCCAAACCCTGCACTTCTAGCTCTGGCTGATGCCCACAGACACTTCCCTCCAGGCCTGCCCTTGCTTCCTCTGCCTTTTTATTTCTCTCTTATTAAACTGTCATGGAGTGAAGCTTCTTTCATTTAAGAAGCAATATGAAAAGTCTGCATTTTTATTGTCTCAGCCATAGCTTTCAATTGATGCATATTCTCTGAGAACTTTGCTACGGTATCCACAGCCTCCTCTTTAACCCCAGTTACTGCAATTATCCATCAGTTTTCACATGGATGATGGAGATGAGAGCCCAGCCTGACAGCTTTTTACTTCATCTTCATTATTTTTCATCTCCATTCAACCATGGATACTTGGAGCATATTTGAACACATCATTATCAAATACTTCACCTCTTAAGTCTTAAACTCTGATTTTCTGTCACCAGCAGCTTTTAGCCTTACATCTTTTATCTTCTTCACTCCCAGTGCAACTACTTTTTAAGCCTTTTGAGAGAATTCTAGGAAAAGAAGGCAGAGCAAAAGATCTTCTGTTCCTCTCTT
>SJYC01029288.1:0-11204 GCA_006408675.1 Madoqua kirkii | reverse complement strand
CAAAATTGTGTAGAGAGAAGGAGGGGGAGGGAGGAAACAAAGGCCACCTGGTGGAGAAAAAAGAGAGTCTGATGGAGGAGAGAGGGGTCAAGCCAGTAATGTTGCACTCATGTAAAATTGGGTACTGAAGATTAGGTTTTTAAATGTACAAAATTGGCAACAAATACCAAAATGCAAAGATTATACATCTGGAGTAGAGATTGGATTTTCAAAAATAAAGTATTAATGGAAAGAAGAAGGAGAGAAAAGAGGGGGAAGAAAAAAATAAGAAAGAAAAAAAAAAAGGAAAGAAAAAAAAAGGCACCAGAATTATTAAAAGACAACAGCCTCTACCACAAGAGTACTATATATGGCATTTGCTTTAAAAATAGGATGGTTTTTTCTTTTTGTAAAGTCATAATAGGTTATAAAATAATAAATAGAGATATAGAGGATTTAAAAATTTAAGAAAGTTTAAAAAAAAGGGAGACAGAAAAGAAGAACAAAAATTTTTTTTTTCAAAACAAAAAAAATTTTTAAAAAGGTCTTAAAATAAAAGAAAGAAAGAAAAAGAAAGAAAGAAAGAAAGAAAGAAAATCACGTTTCCACATCAAGCCCCCACCAAAAAAAAAAAAAAGTTCATAAAAGTAGTAAAGGTAAATTTGGCCCTTTCTCTGGCGTTGTGATCTGTGTGGGGTCACTACCAAGGCAGTTCCCTCTGTTTGTCTTCCTCTGCTGGTCTCTTTCATGTCTGATTTCTGTGTTTACACAGGGATGGCGGTGATGGACTCTACGCCGGGCTTGTCCCTGCTGTCGGGACGGGACCTGCCGTAGGCTTCATGCCCCTCCCTGGTCTAAGCCACTCTGATTCCGCGCTCAGGAAGCCCTCCGAGGCTCAGATTTGGTTGGGTCTGCGCTCTGTGCCCTTCCCAGGTCCACGTAGCTAGGGAGTTTGGCGAGCGCAATTGCTGCAATTTTCGTGCTGCTCAGATTTCTGGGAGTGCCTCTGGGGCTCCTTCTCAGGTGGATGATGATTGTCCAGAGCCCCCTAGAAGTCTTAGCAAAGAAACTTGCTTGCAATTTAGAATGTAATGTTTCTCTTGAGCTGCGCGATTTCCTCCCTTCCAGCACTTATGACTCTGTCTGCCCGTCAGTTATAACTGGTCTGCGACCAGTTATTCCCAATCCGTCCTTTGTTTTGTGCCTGGGCCTGTTGCAGTATCTTATGTTCGAGCGTTCTGCGTGGTAGCTATCCCACATTCTGGTTTGCTAGTCCAAGTTAGATCGTTCTGGCCACGCGCAGACCCGATTCTGGCCGCTTTACTACCCGATTCTCACGAAAAGCACTGCAGTCTGCATTTCCCAAGGCCCGATTGTTAGAAAGCACTGCCTGGCGGTCCCACTCCTCCTTGCCCAACCCCTACTTGCTGGTGTCGGATGCAGGTGTTTGCGCTGCTTATCCGCTGTGGGATTTACTGTTGGATTTCACTGGGGCTCCTTTTCAGGTGGATGATGATTGTCCAGAGCCCCCCAGAAGTCTTAGCAGAGAAACCTCCTTGCAATTTGAAATGCAGTGTCTCTCTTGAGCTGCTCGTGATTTCCCCTCTTCCAGCGCTTATGGTTCTGTCTGCCCGTCACTAGAGGGGGATGGTCTGCGACCAGCTATTCCCAATCCGTCCTTTGTTTTATGCGCGGGCGTGTAGCGGTGTCTTATGTTCGAGCATTCCACATGGTAGCTCTCCCACAGTCTGGTTTGCTAGTCCAAGTTAGATCGTTCTGGCCACGCGCGCGGACCTGATTCTGGCCGCGTTACTACCCGATTCTCGTGAAAAGCACTGTAGTCTGCATTTCCCACGGCCGGATTGTTAGAAAGCATTGCCGCTGGCGGGTCCCGCTCCTCCTTGCCCAACCCCGACTTGCTGGTGTCTGATGCGAGGTTTTGCGCTGCTTATCTGCTGGGGGATTTACTGTTGGATTTGTAATCTGTTGGTTTTAATTATTTATTTTTCCTTTTTGTTATGTTGCCCTCTGTGCTTCCAGGGCTCGACACAGACTCAGCTGTGAGAATGGTTCCTGGAGCTTGGGAACCTCTCTTTTTAAAGAGTCTTTTCCCAGGACGGGATTCCCTTCCGGGGGCAGGGCTCCCTCCCTACCTCCTTTGGCTCTTTCTTGTCCCTTATATTTATTCCTACCTGTTTTTGAAGCCAATGATCTGCTTTGCTGGATGCCTGATGTCCTCTGCCACCCTTCAGAAGTTGTTTTGTGGAATTTATTCAGCGTTGAAATGTTCTTTCGTTGAAGTAGTGAGGGAGAAAGTGTTCTCCCCGTCCTATTCCTCCGCCATCTTTTTCCGTCCTCCAAGACTTAGGATACATTCCACAGACAGCAGGTTCCTGTAGGTCTTCACCATCATGCCCGCTACAAGGCCCTCTGAGCAGGGTCAAGGCATTCCTACTCTTCTGGAGTGAACTTGATGTCCATATCCTCGACGGTCAAGCTGAGCTGAGAGACCTCCACTGGTCGCGCTCTGCTTCTGGGTTTGCCAGAAGCTGCGCGCACGCGCAATGACTCCTTAGCTATTTTTAAAAGAGCACTTGTTTATATAAACAAAAAGTTGAAGCCGATTATACAGAGTGAAGTAAGCCAGACAGAAAAGCACCAGTACAGTATACTAACACATATATATGGAATTTAGAAAGATGGTAATGATGACCCTGTATGCAAGATAGCAAAAGAAACACAGATGTGTAGAGCAGACTTTCGGACTCTGAGGGAGAGAAAGAGGGTGGGATGATTTGGGAGAATAGCATTGAAACATGTATACTATCATGTAAGAAATGAATCGCCAGTCTATGTTTGATGCAGGATGCTTGGGGCTGGTGCACGAGGATGATCCGGAGGGATGATGTGGGGTGGGAGCTGGGAGCGAGGAGGGTTCATGTTTGGGAGCTCATGTACACCCGTGGTGGATTCATGTCAACGTATGCCAAAACCAATACTGTACTGTAAAGTAAAATAAAGTTTTTTAAAAAAAGTTGAAACATAAATATTCACAAAGCATAATTTAAACATTCCCCTGTATTATTTTTTTCTATTTCACACCTATTAGGTTAACAATCTGCTGTGAATCCCTCTATAATTTTCTAAATGCTCAAATAAACAAGTTCATCTATTTTATTTGTTTATAAATGGGATTATATAATAAATATTATCTGCACCTTTTTTCACTTAATTAGCAATTGCTGATATCATGTAAATATGTTTAGACCAATCTCATTATTTCAATTATGCAGTATTTCATTCCATGATATACTACAGTTTTTTAATTCCTCTGCACACTGATGGAGATTAAGTATTATTTCTATACCTGTGAGCCTGGTGCTTCCAGAGGTGAAACCTGGAAGAAATTTTAGATAGCCTCTGAATCCAATATTTTCTTGAACACAGTATAGCTTATTGACAATTACAGAAGTCATAGAATGCAAGTTGTATAAGAGCAACACAAACAACTTCAGCAGGAATATCAGTCATCACCCTTTTTATATTGCCTTGTGCTGCTGCTTTAAAAATGTCTTCAATTCAAAATATCTTAATCTGCTGGTGTTTCTATTCTGAAATGTGATTGCTAATCAGTGGTATCTGGCTTTTAAATTTAAATAGAAATTTCTGAGATACTTTTTAAAATGCTGCATCAGTTCATACTTCATAAACAATGTAAAATGGTATTCATTTCCTTGCATCATTACTAGCATTAGATTGTATTACTCCTTGTAGCTTTTCTAAATTTGAAAAGATAATCACAATACCTCATTGTTGATCTAATTTACAAAATGCATGACACAAAACGCCAGTGTCTCCAAAATGCACTAATCTCTTACAAACTAATAACAAAAGAAAACATCCCAATGGAAAAATCCACAAGGAATATGAATAAGCAATTTAAAAAAAGGAAATTCAAGTGGCCAATAATCAGATTAAAGAATACTGGGCTTCATGAAAAGCAGAAGACATGTCTCCCCAAGAAGGATGTAAGTTCCACGACGTAGCAATTTTTGTCTGTCTGCTTATGGATGTACAGGGTGCATCTTCCAGCACCAAGAGCAATGCCTGGCACATGAGAGGTCCCCAGTATCATACGATGAATACTTGGTGTCTGTGCAGAAAGGCTGACAAGAATGGAGGAAAAGAATCTGCTTTGAAAAACCCAGAATGACACCAGACTCATTCACTCGAATGGAACAGAGGAAAAAAGTAAGACGTGTGCTAAAAATCAGATATTAATTGAAGGTACTCTGGCACATGGAAAGGCCAAGAGCTAAGCTTTTAATAAAGAGAAAAATGTGCACAAAACTCTCTGTGCTTTTTGTGTGGGTATAGTGGAAGAACATTCTAGATTCAGGCATTGGCTGAGCCTTCAATGAAATATCCATTCTTTATGAATTAAGCAGTACTTGCCATCCAAAATTTCTATCCATGTAAATACAAACTCAAGCCGCCTTCTTACTCCTTCATTATTATTATGAACGACCAAATGAGAACCATTAGATATTTGAAGAACTCTTACAAGTCAAGGAAGAAACAAAGATGAAAGGAAAAGAGGTCCTAGAGGATACAGAGATAATTCAGGGAACAGAGAAACTCAATGAACAAAAGGAAGGGAGGAAAGTCAATTCATTATGGCAGAGAAATGGCTATCCACTCCAGTATTCATGCCTGGAAAATCCTATGGACAGAGGAGCCATTCAGGCTACAGTCCTTGGGGTTGCAAAGAGTCAGACATGACTTAGCAACTGAACACAATCTTGTGAATAATACTGCAATGTACATTGGGCTGCATTTATCTTTTTAAACATTGGTTTTCTCTGGTTATGTGCCCAGGAGTAGGATTGCTGGATCATATGTAATTCTATTTTCAATTTTTCAAGGAACCTGCATAATGTTTTCCATAGTGGCTGTATCAATAGCCAGGACATGGAAGCAACCTAAATGTCCATCAACAGAGGAATGGAGAAAGAAGATGTGGTACATAAACACAGTGGAATACTACTCAACCATAAAGAACAAAATAATGCCATTTGCAGGAACATGAATAGACTTAGAGACTGTCATATTGAGTGCAATAAATCAGACACAGAAAGACAAATGTCATGTAATATCACTTATACATGGAGCCTAAAAAAGGGGGGGGTACAAGTGAACTTATTCACACAACAGAAGTAGAGTCACAGATGTAAAACAAATGTATAGTTACCAGGGGATGGAAGGGAGGGATGAGCTGGGAGATTGGGATTGATGCATACACACTACTGTACATAAAATAGATAATAAGGACCTACTGTATACCACAGGGAGCTCTTCTCAATACTCTGTAATGGCCTATATGAGAAAAGAATCTGACAAAAAAAAAGAGTGGATATATGTATATGTATATATATATAACTGATTCATTTTGCTGTATACTTGAAACTAATCCATTGTAAATCAACCATATTGCAACAAAAATTTTAAAAATAGGAATGCAAAATAATTTGTAGCTATGTAAATTATATCCAATAGAGGTTTAACTGATTTTTTTACCCACTGTGGAAAACATCAGTTTTTTTCTTCATTTGCATATTCATCTTGATGTCCCTAATCTATAAATGTATTCCTCCTTTGATCTGGAGGAACATCTTACCAATTCTCTCTTTAATACCTAAAAAAATAATTTAGGTAAAATCTTTAAACTGTGAAAAAAAAATTTTAAGTGTCAAGATAGGACTGGCATCCAGCCAGGAAATCCTGCAAATACAAATCTGAGCAGAATAAAAAAGAAATACAGAAGTAAAAAAGCCACAACTGTAATGCTTGAAAAACAGCATGGCAATATGATTATATTTCATTTCTCATATTCCAGAGAGAATAACTGTGAGTTGGCCAAGCAGCTAGATGACATGGAAGGAGAAAAGTGCTGAGGAGTCACTCCTTCCAGCATGAACTGTAGAAACATAATGAAAAAAACTGAAGAACACCCTCCTTGTACAAATTCAAATGACAACTTGTGCATGTACTGTCTTTCCTGTGTGTTCATGTTCAGTTGCCAACTCTTTGCAGCCTCATGGACTGTAGCCTGCCAGGCTCCTCTGCCCATGGGATTTTCCAGGTAAGAATACTGGAGTGGGTTGTCATTTCCTCCTTCAGGGGATCTTCCAGACCCAGGGACTGAACCTGCATCTCTTGCACCTCCTGCATTGACAAGTGAATTCTATAACACTATACTGTATATTTAATTGTTACTTACTGTAAACAGTACGTTAACTAGAAAGTACCTTGGAGGTAGAAATTTTAGATGAGCCAGTGAAGGGGATGATTCCATGTGACAATCATTAAACTCCTCAAGCTTATCAAGTTGGTCACTTATCTGCTGTAGGACCTGAAGAACTGAATGGCATTCAGGGACTGGGTAACAGTGTTGATGGAAACATGAGAAAATAGTCATTCCTTTGTTTTTTGGTTTTTCTCATTCTGAGTCTTCATAAAATCATCTTCTTCTGTATTTATTGAGACATAAAGTCATTTTATATATTTCTTAGAAATAAGTGACATATAGAACTAGAATTTAATTTTCCTCATAGCATTCAAACTGCTAAAAAAAAAAAAGTTCTGAGCTAGAAATTGAGGATTATCACTTAAAATTCCAGGTTTGTCATCAAAAGCTAGTATGGTCTCTACCTGTCATGGGGTCACACATAGGTAATTGAGCAATTTGAGAAGGAAAAGAGACAAAGAAAAAATTATTTATATTTATAGTTACTATTGAGCTGTTTCATAGGGGGACAGGATGCAATAAAAATACCTGATCAATGAGATTTTATTTTGATGGAACCATGCATTTAATCTATCAAATGACTCAGCACTTTCCCAAATCCCAAACACGTTATTTTTTAATGTATTCTTTTCATTCTTGAAGGTGAAATCACATAGTAAATTGTCTTTACATACTATACGCCATTTCAAAGAATAGCAAGGAGAGATAAGAAAGCCTTTCTCAGAGATCAGTGCAAAGAAATAGAGGAAAACAATAGAATGGGAAAGACTAGAGATCTCTTCAAGAAAATTAGAGATACCAAGGGAACATTTCATGCAAAGATGGGCTCGATAAAGGACAGAAATGGTCTGGACATAACAGAAGCAGAAGATATTAAGAACAGGTGGCAAGAATACACAGAAGAACTGTACAAAAAAGATCTTCATGACCCAGATAATCAAGATGGTGTGACCACTCACCTAGAGCCAGACATCCTGGAATGTGAAGTCAAGTGGGCCTTAGGAAGTATCACTATGACCAAAGCTAGTGGAGGTGATGGAATTCCAGTTGAGCTATTTCAAATCCTGAAAGATGATGCTGTGAAAGTGTTGCACTCAATATGTCAGCAGATTTGGAAAACTCAGCAGTGGCCACAGGACTGGAAAAGGTCCGTTTTCATTCCAATCCCAAGAAATGCAATGCCAAAGAATGCTCAAACTATTGCATAATTGCACTCATCTCACATGCTAGTAAAGTCATGCTCAAAATTCTGCAAGCCAGGCTTCAGCAATACGTGAAACGCGAACTTCCATATGTTCAAGCTGGTTTTAGAAAAGGCAGAGGAACCAGCGATCAAATTGCCAACATCTGCTGGATCATCAAAAAAGCAAGAGAGTTCCAGAAAATATCTATTTCTGCTTTATTAACTATGCCAAAGCCTTTGACTGTGTGGATCACAATAAACTTATGTTCAAGCTGGTTTTAGAAAAGGCAGAGGAACCAGCGATCAAATTGCCAACATCTGCTGGATCATCAAAAAAGCAAGAGAGTTCCAGAAAATATCTATTTCTGCTTTATTAACTATGCCAAAGCCTTTGACTGTGTGGATCACAATAAACTATGGAAGATTCTGAAAGAGAGGGGAATACCAGACCACCTGACCTGCCTCTTAAGAAATCTATATGCAGGTCAGGAAGCAGCAGTTAGAATTAGACATGGAACAACAGACTGGTTCCAAATGGGAAAAGGAGTACATCAAGGCTGTATATTGTCACCCTGCTTATTTAACTTATATGCAGAGTACATCATGAGAAACACTGAGCTGTAGGAAGCACAGGCTGGAATCAAGATTGCTGGGAGAAATATCAATCACCTCAGATATGCAGATGACACCACCTTTATGGCAAAAAGTGAAGAGGAACTAAAAAACCTATTGATGAAAGTGAAGGAAGAAAGGGAAAAGTTGGCTTAAAGCTCAACATTCAGAAAATGAAGATCATGACATCTGGTCCCATTACTTCATGGGAAATAGATGGGGAACAGTGGAAACACTGTCAGTCTTTATTTTCTGGGGCTCCAAAATCACTGCATATGGTGACTGCAGCCATGAAATTAAAAGATGCTTACTCCTTGGAAGGAAAGTTATGACCAACCTACATAGCATCTTAAAAAGCAGAGACATTACTTTGTCAACAAAGGTCCGTCTAGTTAAGGCTATGGTTTTTCCTGTGGTCATGTATGGATGTGAGATATGGACTATAAAGAAAGCTGAGCACCAAAGAATTGATGCTTTTGAACTGTGTTGTTGGAGAAGACTCTTGAGAGTCCCTTGGACTGCAAGGAGGTCTAACCAGTCCATCCTAAAGGATATCAGTCCTGGGTGTTCATTGGAAGGACTGATGTTGAAGCTGAAGCTCCAATACTTTGGCTACCTGATGCTACCTGAGAGCTGACTCATTGGAAAAGACCTTGATGTTGGGAAAGATTGAAGGCAGGAGGAGAAGGGGACGATCGAGGACAAGATGTTTGGATGGTATCACCCACTCAATGGACATGAGTTTGGGTAACCTCCAGGAATTGGTGACAGACAGGGAGGCCTGGCATGCTGTGGTTCATAGGGTTGCAAAGATTCAGGCACGAGTGAACAACTGAACTGAACTGAACTATAAAATACCCACTTGCCAAGGCAGGAGATGATGTAACAGAGGCAAGTTTCTTTCCTGGATTGGGAAGATCCCCTGGAGGAGGGCATAGCAACCCACTCCAGTATTCTGGCTGGAGAATCCCATGGATGGAGGAGCCTAGCAGACTTCCATCCATGGAGTCTTATTAAAAAGAGGACATGAATGAAGAGACTTAGCACTCATACACACAAAAGTACAATGCCAACATTCTGCATGCATGCATTCTAAGTCACTTCAGTCCTGTCTGACTCTTTGCAACCCTATAGACTGTAGCCCACCAGGCTCCTCTGTCCATGAAGATTCTCCAGGCAAGAGTGGGTTGGAGTGGGTTGCTATGCCCTCCTCCAGGGGTTCTTCCTGCCCCAGAGATCCAACCCACATCTCCTGTGGCCCCTGTGTTGTAGGCAGATTCTTCATCACTGAGTCACAGGTGAAGAAGCCCACCATCATTCTAGCAGAAGTGATTCTTTTCCACCAAATTTTATTTTAAAATATGATGAATCTTTAAACAATAAACATTATTTCCCTCATTGTCAAAGTTGGAAGAGCAAAGCAGAGACAAAAATATTTGGTTAGAGACAAAAATATTATCTCAGTTTAAAATATTATCCACAAAATCCATTCTCAAGAGTATAGAATCAAAAACTCTATGTTGAAGATATAGGTTAATTTTAAGAAAATTTAAATTGTCTTAGGAAACTATATTGAGAAAAAAGATATAATTATTCATTTCATTAAAATATGTTTTGCTATTAGATTCTCCAGGCAAGAGTGGGTTGGAGTGGGTTGCTATGCCCTCCTCCAGGGGTTCTTCCTGCCCCAGAGATCCAACCCACATCTCCTGTGGCCCCTGTGTTGTAGGCAGATTCTTCATCACTGAGTCACAGGTGAAGAAGCCCACCATCATTCTAGCAGAAGTGATTCTTTTCCACCAAATTTTATTTTAAAATATGATGAATCTTTAAACAATAAACATTATTTCCCTCATTGTCAAAGTTGGAAGAGCAAAGCAGAGACAAAAATATTTGGTTAGAGACAAAAATATTATCTCAGTTTAAAATATTATCCACAAAATCCATTCTCAAGAGTATAGAATCAAAAACTCTATGTTGAAGATATAGGTTAATTTTAAGAAAATTTAAATTGTCTTAGGAAACTATATTGAGAAAAAAGATATAATTATTCATTTCATTAAAATATGTTTTGCTATTCTACCGTAATTTAGTCAAATGAGAAAAACACTAAAAGGAATTAAAACTTCTCTCTGGTTTTACTCAAATTAAAAACAAAAAAGATAATGAGCAAATAAAGTGAAGTGGAGGGGAATCAGATTTACAATACATAAGTTTCAGAAGGAAAATTTGAGACATTATTCAGCAGACAGTTGTTGAATCATAAAAGGACACTAAGGTGGGGAGTGTCAAAATTGTCGGCTATAGTTGTAAGCTACAATCTTCCTAAAGAAGATTGATCTTGACTATCTGAGAGTTGACCTCTGAGAGCTGTGTTCCAGAAAAGCATAGTTAATAAGTCTTTGCTCTATGCGGACATCTAAGAAGGAAAGGTATGTGCAGGATACCTTACTTTGGTTCTGCCCTTGAAATAAATAGCCACTCAATACTTTAAAATGTCACACAGATGTCAGCACATCACCTTTGTGAGCTAGGTCTACTTGACGAGTTTTTTTCAGTGCCAGGTCTTATTAACATCCAAAGAGATCTGCAGATGTCTCAGACACATTTTCACAGTTCACTTTGCCTACAGGCCTCTGCTTCTGTATATGCTATTTCTAGGCTTCACTATGCTTCTCCAGATATAAAACTGAGAAGAAACTTTGAAATGATCCCAAGATCCATTCCTGGAATTTTTCATAAGTATAGAAAATTTCACCAGGGGAGATGGAGGGGTGCTTTAAATCATAGCAAGACAAATAACCTTTAAGGGAACATGAACCAACATTTTTAACTGCCCTTTAGCCTACTCACCTCCCCAACACTTATTACTCTCCATCATTACAGCATTTTTTCATTTTATAAGCACTTCTTTTGCTCTTCTCTTTTTGGTCACTTTGTATTTTTATCTTCTCTTCCATTTTGGACCAAAAACTACAAATTGCTAATCTTCTACCCATTATAAATATAGCTTCCTTCTCCTACATATGATGATTTGGTATCTGACAACATTCATGCCACCCTGGCCTCATCTAGCCTAAGAATGCAAAGTGTCTCCCAACAAAAGGTCTAATGCTAGCTGGT
>SJYC01029287.1:0-16181 GCA_006408675.1 Madoqua kirkii | reverse complement strand
CCATTATAAATATAGCTTCCTTCTCCTACATATGATGATTTGGTATCTGACAACATTCATGCCACCCTGGCCTCATCTAGCCTAAGAATGCAAAGTGTCTCCCAACAAAAAGGTCTAATGCTAGCTGGTAAGAAGGTCAGGAACAGCGGCGGTAAGGAGATACCCTTTGTCCAAGGTAAGGAGCAGTGGCTGTGCTGGAGCAGCCATGAAGAGATACCCCATGCCCAAGGTAAGAGAAACCCAAGTAGGATGGTAGGTGTTGCAAGAGGGCATCAGAGGGCAGACACACTGAAACCATACTCACAGAAAACTAGTCAATCTAATCACACTAGGACCACAGCCTTGTCTAACTCAGTGAAGCCAAGCCATGCCTGCGGGGCAATCCAAGACGGGTGGATCATGGTGGAGAGATCTGACAGAATGTGGTCCACTGGAGAAGGGAATGGCAAACCACTTCAGTATTCTTGCCTTGAGAACACCATGAACAGTATTAAAAGGCAAAATGATAGAATACCAAGAGAGGAACTCCCAGGTTATTAGGTGCTCAATATGCTACTGGAGAGATGAGATGGCTGGATGGCATCACTGACTCGATGAATGTGAATCTGAGTGAACTCCAGGAGATGGTGATGGAGAGGGAGGCCTGGTGTGCTGCAAATCACGGGGTCATAAAGAGTCAGACACAACTGAGCGACTGAACTGAACTGAACTGAAGATAAAGAAATAAATTTCTCCCCCAATTAATTGCTTGAAGGTTAAGATATCATTTCCTCTAAAACAGCATTGCAGTGGTTGAGTATGGAGCTTTGGAGTACACAAGACCCAGGTAAAATGTCAGCCCTCGTAGTGAACAAGATATTTATCCCTCTGAACTTCAAAAGTAATATTTTCTACTCTCAAATGTCATACCTAAATAAAGGATGTCTAGTACTATGTTCAGCACATGATCTATGTACAATACTGAATGCTATCTTTCCCAGCATTAATGAGATATAATTAACATATAACATGATATAAGTTTAAAGCTTACAACATGTTGATTTGGTACATTTATAATTACTAAATAGTTACCACTATAGCCTTAACTAACAATGCATCACATAATTACCATTTTTTTTGTAGTGAGAACATTTAAGATCATAATAACTTTCAAATATATAGCTATTAAATATAATCACTACATTGTACACAGTAAAGATTGGATGCTATTTAATTAATTTCTTGGGTTGGGGTGGTGAATTTTGCATCCACCTCCAGACCTCTGTCACGTTTCTCTTTTTGTATCTTCTTAGCATGTGCACGTTTCATTTACTGAATCAAAGGATAAGATCCTTTGAGAAGAGATAACTAGCACAAATCTCAGATTTGACCTCAAGATCAGGCCTATGCATCCGCCTGACACTAGATCCTAGAAGAAAATTTCAAGTGACTGTATTCTGATGTTTCAGACTGGAAACAATAATTTAAAAAGGCTTATAGTCAGTAAAAACAAAGAAAACTTGAATTTTCACTTCCTACTGATTTGAGCTCAGTTTAAGTCTGAAACTCATGGTCCTTAGTTATGCTAAAGAAAAGAAAACATTATAATGTCTGGCCAGAGTCCAGTAGACTTATAGGGAAAATACCTTTTTTCAAGAAAATACTACTGAGAGTTTCTAATTAATATCTTGTAATTGTAAATAATACATGCTTTATAGACAAAAAAATAGTTAATTTTGGCACATTTGAGTATTTTTCCAAGTAGGTAGAAGACTGAAATATGATTAGATGCTGACACTGAAACATAGCTCATATGGCTACATACCGTGATTGACAGAAAGCATGGACCTTTTTTTTTTAAGTTGACCTGATAAACATATTTGAAAGTAAAGGCTTCAGAAACTTATCTTTAATTCTAGCAGGTAATATGAATAAGCATGATTAGAGATGGAAAAAGAGAAAGACACATATATAGGGGAAGTATTGTTATTCCACCATTAACACAATCATTATCATAGTTAACATCATCCAGCAATTTTTACCTGTCAGCCATTGTGCTTGAAGATACACACAGTGCTTTAATTAATTGCTGCAGAAGCTCCATTTTAAAGAAGAAAGAAATGAGCTTTAGGATTTTTAAGTCAATGACAAGGTTACACACAGTGGTAGGTTCACAAGGTTCTAGGAGAAGATACCACCTTGCCTTTCAGAGACATAATTCACACTTCTATAAACTTCCCCTTGGTAGATACAGACACATTTGGACTATACAGAAAACTTGGGGTGGGCTAAGGCATATTAACGACTTCTCTTCTGTAGAAAGCATACTCTTCTCAAATTTAATTAGAACACTCAGGTAGAAATAGTAATATTTTTTAAATAGAAATCTTACTACTAGAATCTCATGTTTCTGTAATGAAAACTAATAGAGTCTTGGCAATATAACAGAAGAGGACAAAGAAAAACAAATAAAACAAAACATATTTGGGGGTGATTGATTTCGTTAGTCTTTGATTGTCACTGATAATTTGTGTTTCATTGTCACTTGTTCAGTATTGCTATATAGTCTGTTTTCATGAATCATTGTAGGCATCTAGCTACATATTTTGATGAAATCTGCCCAGTTGCTATGGTGATAGTCATTATAAAATGAGTAAAATGAAATTAAGACACTACATGTCTAGAATAAAATCAATGTAATATTTTAGAAGTAGGCATTTTCTTTTTTATATGTTGTTAGGCCACTGAAATAGAACTACATTTGCCCTAAACAGTTGGCATCTCCAGTTTTATATTAATATATATGAAAGAGATAGAAAGGGGAAATATTAATATAGAGTGATTGCATGAAAAAAAGTGAATTATGTAAGATGTTCTATATTGAAATTAAGAGTATATAATAAAGCCATTAAACAGGTTCAAAAATTAAATTTCAAAACTGATTTTGAAATATCAGCCCATACCTCATACAAGTTTTCCTAACTGTATGGTTCTGCTTTTGTCCATCTGTACTCAACAAAAGAAAATGGAAAATACCCCTCTTTTTCTTTTAAACTACTGACTTAATTACTACTTGGTATTTGGCAGACAACCAAGAATACACAGTTCTCCCCACGACAGGTTCTTTTTTCCCCTCCCAAAAAAAACATTCATCCTCTTTAAATTCTAAATAAGTGTTTTCTGATGACAGCAGATTGAATATGTCTTTGGAGAATTGGAGAAAATATCCTACAATTCCTGGGCTTTCACTATCACTTGTTCACATCTAACAACACTGTCCATCCCTTTCTAAGGAGCAGAGAAGCTTATGGGAGCTTGAAGAACAGAGTCCATAAAGTTTAATCTGCTCTCTTACATTGTGAGAAGTTTGTAAATCAATTCCTTACCAGATGCTGCAATTCTTTTGGATTGAAGATAAACTGTTGAATTCCAAGAGAGTACAATACCAAGAAAACTATTGGCCATGACAGTTCAGAAACCAAATAAAGCACATTTCATTTATTGTTCTTCTAAAAAAGTATCAACTTTTAAAAGTCAAAAAAATGATCATGTACATCTTTTCGCTGATTTGGGAAAATAATTGGCTTATTTATGATAACAAGAATAGAAATTTCATTAAGGAATGTAAAATTAATGGAGAAATAAAAGCTGGGGAATTTTACAGAGCATACAACACACAATCTCATCAGTTATGTGGACAATCACGGCTTCCTTTTTTGTTTTGTTTGTCTTGTTTTTGTTTTTAATAATATGGCTCTAGTGACATTTTGCTTAACTGAAAACATGGAGAGTCTGAGGTTTGTTAGCTATTGGTGATTAGGTCTTGAGACTTTGATTCAAAAAAACCTTGCAAGATACACAGAAAAAGCCCAGGATTCCAAGAAAGAAGCATTCTTATTCTATTATCATGCTCACATCTCCAGCCTCTGTGAATTTAATCATTCCCTCGATCACTGCCTGTCTCACCTTAGAAATTAACATATATTTTACTTTTCTTTCTCTAACATTAAGAATGCATTTCAATGAATAATACAGCAGGGCTGTGTATAAAACTAAGACTTCTGCATCCTCTTTTAAATGTTTGTTCTTCAGCAGAGATCCTCTGAGGAAAACATATTGAAAGGATGAACAGTAATTTAATTTTTTATCATAAGCATTAGTGGCAAATAAAGGACAAAAGCACTTTGCAAGGCTAAAGAAAAAAGATGAGATATTCACCAAGGGAAAATACTGCCTTCTTATTGACTGCCAGGTCATTCATATTCTTTTTCTTTTCAAACAGAGAAAATCACAATATTAATATGGAGACCCTGGAAGTATTTTCTATGTATGTCACAAGCAGCAAATATTGCAGACACTTGCTATATACATTGTTGGTGCTTTTAGAAAGATCTCTAAAAGCTTTTATGAAAAAAGATGAGGTTACTAAACAACATTTTTATTAAAATATGAATCTAAAATTCAGAATTATGTTGTTTTCCAAAGTCTCTTGAACCAAGATCTTTTCTAAAAATCATTATGAGAAAAATCTGTTGTCAAGTTAGATTGTTAATTAGCTGTGTAAAGTAAAAACAAAACAAAATCTCAGTTTTTGACTGGTGTCCAAAGTCATCATGACATATTCCACTTCTGTACTAATTTTGTTAATTTGACTAACAGAAAGCTGAAAAAGCCTACAGGTCAGATTCAGTGAAACAGTACTGCCAATCATTGCTTTAGAATTTTGCAGCAGTCTTACAAAGAAGGATAAAAATAAAGTATTATCTTACATTCTAAGCAAAAGTTTAGATATTATTTTATATTTGCCTGTGATATTTCTAAGTTCTATCCTATTTGATCCATGAGTAATGAAAAAAAAATTAATCGGGAAGGTTTTCTGGTCTATGAGGAAATAAAACTGAGTCTCATGTAGCAATCTTTTAAACAATAATATAATTAAATTGTTCACCTAGACTTGAATTGAAGGTCTCTGTTTAATTATCTATCCTGACCTTCAATTGTAGACCAGTGTTCAGGAACTAAAGTGTAATACTGGCCGTATCTCACCTTCAAAAAGCTGAATGTTCTTATCCTAGGCTCCTCCTCCAGTTTTCCATTTTTCACCCTTGAGCAAAGGTTCCCAAACATGGGACCTTTAGTGTCTCACCAATTTCTTAACAGTACCCTTAAGCCAAAAGAAATAACTAAGTGTTCCATTTGTTAAGCTGTGATATGCAACAAATTAATAAGTATTTCTGTCCTTAACAGCTTAGTTGACTACTGAAAAGGTAATACACATAAATTGAAAGAAAAAAGCAACAGTGTTATTTCATTCTTAAATAACTATAATTCCTTACTTAACTCTTGGGAACCAGACTGAACATCTCAAGTAGCCACTTGTTCTTTATATGGCAAATATTGACCAACCCCACCCACCAAGCCCCGCTTTTCAAAAACATTATGTAATTGAAAGGAACATCATAAGATCTAATGTTCAGTTCCAAGTGAACAACCTTGATTTAATAATTTTCCCACCCTTCACAAATGACAAGTATTGATACTTTCTTCAAAAGATTAAAATTCCTATAGCACCTCTAAATTTTTGAAGTACCCAAAGAAACAGCAGAACTGGGGACCCAAAAGTCCTCAAAGAAATTCTTGGGAAGTCAGGCAAACTACATGTATGCCTATCCTTCTCTCTAAAGCCCAGAAGAAAGGCTTTTGTTTCCAATTCCAACTTCATCTCCTTCTCTCTCTCTGTCTGCCATACATGCACACACACACTTTGGGCACATTCTACTAACTAATCTATTCATTCAAGAAATATTAGATATTATTAAATATCTACTATAGATACCCTGATAAACTTATGGACATGGTGATGAGAAAGATTCAGTGCTTGCTCACTAACAGTAAAAATCTAAGGAGCAATTAATAAATTCTAATGCTATTCTCCTAAAGAGAAAAGAGTACAGAGCATTGTGAGAATGCATAGACAAGTCAATTGGCCAATCTGGGGAATTTGAAAGGCGTCATGAAAACCAAAAGTCTAATGTTATCCTTAGACAACATACACAAATATTGTTCTGTATAGGGCTCAATGCTTACTTAAATGATGTTTTCTAATATAAACATACTTTTTTCCATTCTTTAAAAATAAAGTCTCTAAAACTCTTAAGCATTTGAAAGAGTTGTATTTTTTAAATCAATCAGGGAAAGAATAAAGCCTACATCACAATGCACCCCTAGAATGATATCAGAACTAAGTAGACAAAAGCAAAGTGTGTAAACTTAAGGGACTCCTCTTTAGAGATGGTATTTTGAGGAACTTTGGAAAACGACAATTTCTCCATGAAAATTCTGATGTAAGAGTATCATATTTGACAACTCATTGAAAAGGATCTTTAGTACTCAGAGTATCTCCAAATGCATGCTTTTGTTTTTGTCAGTGCTTTTTTTTGGGAGGGGGGCGCTGCTACAGCGGGTATGGGACCTTTTGAAGGAAGCCACCATTAGTCAATCTAATCACAGTAGGACCACAGCTTTGTCTAATTCAGTGAAACCAAGCCATGCCCACAGGGCAACCCGACGGGCGGGTCATGGTGGAGAGGTCTGACAGAATGTGGTCCACTGGAGAAGGGAATGGCAAACCACTTCAGTATTCTTGCCTTGAGAACCCCATGAACAGTATGAAAAGGCAAAATGATAAGATACCAAAAGAGGAATGCCCCAGGTCATTAGGTGCCCAGTGGAGATCAGTGGAGAAATAACTCCAGAAAGAATGAAGGGATGAAGCCAAAGCAAAAACAATACCCGGTGTGCATGTGACTGGTGATAGAAGCAAGATCTGATGCTGTAAAGAAAAATATTGCACAGGAACCTGGAATGTCAGGTCCATGAATCAAGGCAAATTGGAAGTGGTCGAACAAGACATGGCAAGTATGAATGTGGACATTCTAGGAATCAGCGAACTAAAATGTACTGGATTGGGTGAATGTAACTCAGATGGCCATTATATCTACTACTGCGGGCAGGAATCCCTCAGAAGAAATGGAGTAGCCATCATGGTCAGCAAAAGAGTCCAAAATGCAGTACTTGGATGCAATCTCAAAAACTACAGAATGATCTCTGTTCGTTTCCAAGGCAAACCATTCAATATCACAGTTATCCAAGTCTATGCCCCAACCAGTAACACTGAAGAAGCTGAAGTTGAATGGTTTTATGAAGACCTACAAGACCTTTTAGAACTAACACCCAAAAAAGATATCCTTTTCATTATAGGGGACTAGAATGCTAAAGTAGGAAGTCAAGAAACACCTGGAGTAACAGGCACATTTGGCACTGGAATGTGGAATGAAGCAGGGCAAAGACAATAGAGTTTTGCCAAGAAAATGCACTGGTCATAGCAAAGACCCTCTTCCAACAACACAAAAGACTCTACACATGGACATCACCAGATGGTCAACACCGAAATCAGATTGATTCTATTCTATGCAGCAAAAGATGGAGAAGCTCTATACAGTCAACAAAAACAAGACCAGGAGCTGACTGTGGCTCAGATCATGAACTCCTTATTACCAAATTCAGACTTAAATTGAAGAAAGTAGGGAAAACCACTAGACCATTCAGGTATGACCTAAATCAAATCCCTTATGATTATACAGTGGAAGTGAGAAATAGATTTAAGGGCCTAGATCTCATAGATTGAGTGCCTGATGAACTATGAAATGAGGTTCGTGACATTGTACAAGAGACAGGGATCAAGACCATCCCCATGGAAAAGAAATGCAAAAAAGCAAAATGGCTGTCTGAGGAGGCCTTACAAATAGCTGTGAGAAGAAGAAAGGTGAAAAGCAAAGGAGAAAAGGAAAAATATAGGCATCTGCATTCAGAGTTCCAGAGAATAGCAAGAAGAGATAAGAAAGCCTTCTGCAGTGATCAATGCAAAGAAATAGAAGAAAAAAAGCAGACTGGGAAAGACTAGAGACCTCTTCAAGAAAATTAGAGATACCAAGGGAACATTTCATGCACAGATGGGCTTGATAAAGGACAGAAATGGTCTGGACGTGACAGAAGCAAAAGATATTAAGAAGAGCTGGTAAGAATACACAGAATAACTGTATAAAAAAAAGATCTTCATGACCCAGATGATCATGATGGTGTGATCACTAATCTAGAGCCAGACATCCTGGAATGTGAAGTCAAGTGGACCTTAGAAAGCATCACTAGGAACAAAGCTACTGGAGGTGATGGAATTCCAGTTGAGCTGTTTCAAATCTTGAAAGATGATGCTGTGAAAGTGCTGCACTCAATATGCCAGCAAATTTGGAAAACTCAGCAGTGGTCACAGGATTGGAAAAGGTCAGTCTTCATTCCAATCCCAAAGAAAGGCAATGCCAAAGAATGCTCAAACTACCGCACAATTGCACTCATCTCACATTAGGCAGTTTGGAAGATCCTAAATATAGCATTCAAAGTATAGGTATATTTGATTGTGCTATATTTTAAATTCTCTTCTAAATGAATACAGCTTTATTCACAGTTTAATATTAGAGGAAAGGGGAGATTTCTGCTTTCTGGTTCCATATGTAAGGAGTTTGCCACTCCCTCCCAAGAACAAGTGAAAACTGAATAGACCGAAAAATTCACAGCTCTTCTTGGAACTATGAGAGAGATGAAGACACAGGGGAAAATGCTGCCCCAAGACCAGAAAGAGCCTGTCACATACAGGGAGACATGGTTTACTGAAGCAGAAAGCACGAGCAGAACAGCCACGGGACCCATGCTGGGGTGGGGACTCCACAGTGTCACCAATGAACTGCTGGAGACTGTGGGGACAATGCTGGAAGGTAAACATTCCAGGTAAACAGAGTCACAGGCATTTCCTAGAGTTTCGTGACATTACCTCCAGGACCTCGACAAGGCTTCCACAGTAAATATCAGAGAAAAGTCTCCTGGGGCTCCAGCTGTGAGAGGGGGAAAGTAACCATCGGGAGTACACCAGAGCACTCTGCTCTTAACAGGGCTGCCCTCACGGGAAACTAGTTCACCTGAGCCTGTCCTGCTGGGGAATCATCAGAGCGAAACTGAGCTGGGAAGAGAAATACCCAACTCCAGCCCACTCTAGCCATCCTGTCCCACCTAAGAGGGGAGAGAAAACTCAGGATCACTTGTGAGGCTCACACACAGCCCAGCAGCATTAGCTCATTGAATTCTGAGACCTATTCACAGGGCTATGGGACACTTCCCTCCCACCCCACCACCATGTTACTAAGGCTGACTTATTGCAGGTCTTTTTGCCTAGTACGTTATGTCTCACCATCAAGATAAAAACAATGCATACCAATAGGCAAAAAAACAGACAGACAAACCCACAGCCTGAAGAGAAGGAGAAAACATCAGAACCAGACATGGCAAGGATGTTGGAATTATGAGACTGGGAATTGAAAACAACTGTGACTAATATGCTAAGGGCTCTAAATGGGCCAAGTAGACAGCAGGCAGGAACAGACGGGCAATGCCAGCACAGAGGTGGAAACTTTAAGAAAGAACTGAAAGGAAATGCTATCAAAAAAACAGACAGACAAACCTACAGCCTGAAGAGAAGGAGAAAACATCAGAACCAGACATGGCAAGGACGTTGGAATTATGAGACTGGGAATTGAAAACAATTGTGACTAATATGCTAAGGGCTCTAAATGGGCCAAGTAGACAGCAGGCAGGAACAGACGGGCAATGCCAGCACAGAGGTGGAAACTTTAAGAAAGAACTGAAAAGAAATGCTAGAGATAAACAGACACTGTAATGGAAATAAAGAATGCCTTAGAAAGACTTGTTAGTAGACTATATACAGATGAGGAAAGACTCTATGAGCTTGAGGACATGTCACTAGAAACCTCCAAAAGAGAAAAGAGAACAAAGATTGAAGAAAACAGAACATAATATCCAAGGACTATAAGATAATCACAAAATACATAACATACGTGTAATGGGAATACCAGAAGGAGATGGAAGAGAGAAAGGAACATAAAAATAACGGAAAAAAAAAACAGTGACTGAGAATTTCCCCAAATTAAAATCAGACACCAAAACACAGATCCAGGAAGCTCAGAAAACATCAGGGTAAATGCCAACGCAATCTACACATGGGCATATCATCTTCAAACTATCAGAAAATCAAAGATAAAGAAGAAATCTTGAAAGAAGCCAGAGAAAAATAACACTTTCCCTACAGAGGAACAAAGATAAGGATTACATATCTCAGAAACTTTGCTAACAAGAAAGTGGAGTGAAATATTCAGTTCTTACAGGAAAAAAAAACAAAAAACAAAAAACACTCCAACTGAGATTTCTGTACCCTTTGAAATTATCCTTCAAAAGGGCGAAAGAAAGAAAAACTTTCACAGGCAAACCAAAATTGAGGGAATCTATTGCCAAGTAGACCCGTCTTACAAGAAACGTCAAAAAAAAAAAAGTCTTTAGAGGGCAGGAAAATAATATAGGTCAGAAACTGGGATCGACAAAAGAAAGGAAGAATATCAGCGAAGAATCAGTGAAGATAAAAAATTTTATTCCTCATATTCTTAATTGATCTAACAGCTAACCACATGTTTAAAATAACAACAATAATGTATTTGATTACATAGGCTTATGTATATATTTTATATACATGTGTGCTTATGGGTGCTTATATACAAATGAAATGAAAGTAAGGAATGCTACAAAGGGCTGAAGGGAGGAAATAGGGTTATTTTGTTACTATAAGGCACTCACACTGTCTATGAAGTGGTGTGGTGCTTTTCCAACATGGGCTTGGATGAATTACAAATGTATACTGAGAATTCTAGGGCAACCACTAAAAAAGTTCGAAAAGAAGTATAACTGATATGCTAAGAAAGGAGAGAAAAATTGGATCTCATAGAATGCTCAATTAAAACCAAAAAAGGAAGTAAATTAGTGTATAATTTTTCTTCATTTTATGTGACTGTTAGAAAAATGGGATTTATGAGAAGCAAAATAAAGAAAAATGCCTTTAAAAATCAATTTTAGTACAGAAACTCTAGTTCTTTTGATTATTCAGAACCTCCCAAGGTATGTTCCTTGAAAACCTTCTTCCAAGATACAAAGGATAGTTCAGGAGAAAATATTTATGTGGTTAAATGGGTTTAGAGAATGTTGCATTCTATAAATCCTCTTCTAAGAAATTTACAATACAAATGACCAAATCAAAGAATCTGAAAAGTCACAGAGTAAAGAAAGCTTTTTTTAGTCCTATATTATGCAAACTTGTAAAGCATAAATAAATTTTGGCAAAAAAAAAGTGATCTTATAGCTCAGAAGCATAAGATCTTAAGATGGTCAAGTGGCCTTAGCTCAAGATGAACACAGGCTGTGCCTGCCCCCATGGGCCCTGTCTCTGCTGCCCACGCAAAGGTGCCCCTTCCCTATTTAAAGACTGGCCCCATCCATACACACCTAGTTGCCATCCTATGCTATTTTCTCAAAGACTTCATTACTAGGTCATCAATTTTCTATTGCTATCTTTATCAATTGATCCATTATGAAAACATCCTTTTGTAATCCCATTTGGGGAAAGAAATTAGTTGAAGAATGTTGAGTTGCCACCCATTTCTTTGCTCCCCTGTTACAGCTAGCTCAAGATGAACACAGGCTGTGCCTGCCCCCATGGGCCCTGTCTCTGCTGCCCACGCAAAGGTGCCCCTTCCCTATTTAAAGACTGGCCCCATCCATACACACCTAGTTGCCATCCTATGCTATTTTCTCAAAGACTTCATTACTAGGTCATCAATTTTCTATTGCTATCTTTATCAATTGATCCATTATGAAAACATCCTTTTGTAATCCCATTTGGGGAAAGAAATTAGTTGAAGAATGTTGAGTTGCCACCCATTTCTTTGCTCCCCTGTTACAGCACAGTTCTTCGAAGTTTCTATTTGACATCTCTTCTTGAGGATGTTGCATAATCATTTTTCAACCTGTTTAAATCTGGCTTCCTCTCACATTGTTCTTGCTGAATTCTTGTCAAGCTCTCAAAAAATTCCATGTTGCAAAATTCTGTAGATGTTTTTTGAAGTTCTTTTCTTACTTTACACTCAACAGTATTTCACCTACTTTGCCACTCACGCCTTGAAACACTGCCCTTTACTCCCTGTTCCTCCCTGCCAGCTCTGATGACTTCACTGCAGCCTCCTGACCTTAGAATGCTTAGACTTCCCCACTTTCCATTCACCCTCAGTTTTTCTAACCACTTACTTGATAATTTCATTCATTTCCTTGGCTTCAAATAATGCCTGTGACTAGATTTGGGCTATTTTGCAGGTTCCAAAATCACTGCAGATGATGATTGCAGCCATGAAATTAAAAGACGCTTACCTACTCCTTGGAAGGAAAGTTGTGACCAGCCTAGACAGCATATTAAAAAGCAGAGACATTACTTTGCCAACATAGGTCCGTCTAGCCAAGGCTATGGTTTTTCCTGTGGTCATGTATGGATGTGAGAGTTGGACTATAAAGAAAGCTGAGCGCTAAAGAATTGATAGTTTTGAACTGTGGTGTTGGAGAAGACTCTCTTGAGAGTCCCTTGGACTGCAAGGAGGTCCAACCAGTCCATCCTAAAGGAGATCAATCCTGGGTGTTCATTGGAAGGAACTGATGTTGAAGCTGAAACTTCAATACTTTGGCCACCTGATACAAAGAGCTGATTCATTTGAAAAGACCCTGATGCTAGGAAAGATTAAGGGCAGGAGAAGGGGACAACAGAGGATGTGATGGTTGGATGGCATCACTGACTCAATGGACATGAGTTTGGTGGACTCCGGGAATTGGTGATGGACAGGGAGGCCTGTCACGCTGCAGTCCATGGGGTCACAAAGACTTGGATATGACTGAGTGACTGAACTGAACTGAACTCAATGACTAGATTATGAGTGCCAGATGTACAGTCCTGGTTCCTAATTCTCTCCAGAGCTCTGAATTCTTAGAGCCAGTTGCTTCTTGACATGCTAGCAAATATGCCACAAGCATCTCTAAGGTCTCAGCTTCTGCTTCTGGGTTGCTGCTGCTGCTGCTGCTAAGTGGCTTCAGTTGTGTCCGACTCTGTGACCCCAGAGACTGCAGCACACCAGGCTCCCCCGTCCCTGGGATTCTCCAGGCAAGAATACTGGAGTGGGTTGCCATTTCCTTCTCCAATGCTTCTGGGCTAGGTATCGCAATAAACACTGCTTCCTTCCACCTAGTGACTCTAGACAAATACTGCAGAGTCATCCTCTGTCCTCCTTTCCTCGGCCGTCACATCTAAGTCATTAGCAAGACCTGCCTATTTCCGCCCCCTAAACACCCGTACACTTAACCTGTCCACTTTTCTGCATCTGCAAGTCTACCACCTGAGTTCAGTCTCTTGCCTGGGCTGTTGCTATTGCTTCCTAGCTGATGGGTTTCTCCTCTTGCCTCATTCAATCATATCCTCTGTCCTCCTTTCCTCGGCCGTCACATCTAAGTCATTAGCAAGACCTGCCTATTTCCGCCCCCTAAACACCTGTGCACTTAACCTGTCCACTTTTCTGCATCTGCAAGTCTACCACCTGAGTTCAGTCTCTTGCCTGGGCTGTTGCTATTGCTTCCTAGCTGATGGGTTTCTCCTCTTGCCTCATTCAATCAATACTCTCCCCAGCACGGGACTGACATATGCAAATCCGGCTGACTCACTCCGCATCTCGCTCATTAAAACCTTCAACGGTCGGCTCATTAGCTTGGAACAAGCACAGCTGACAAGGCCAGCAGGCAGCGGCCTCCTCTTGCTGCATTCGCCCCGTTCCTCACTGTGCGTAGGCTTGTCTGCTTTCTGTCTTCTCCCCAGAAACACACTCAGCGCTTCCCCGTCTGCTCTTTCCTTGTGGGTTGTTCTTTCCCTGCTTTCCACTCAGCTGACTTCCTTCATAGCTCCTGTCCAACGGCTCCTCAGCCTCTCCCTGATGATCCTGCTGCCGGCCCATCCACCAGATCCTAAAGCGTCCCCACATTTATGCCCCTCAAAGCACATCAGATGGTCTGCACGGATGGCGTTTACTATCGAGGGGTGACTGTGAGCTGGGCGGGGTGTGACTTGGGTCTTGTTGGTCTTCTCTCCACACACACCTCACACACATCCCTGAGGACAGAGGCTCTTCTGTCTAGTGATCCACTGGAATCCCAAGGCCCAGAGCAGAGCTGGCACAGAAGAGCTCCTGGATTAGTATTTGTTGGCTAAATTAATGCATGATCCTAATGCTCAACAAATAAAGACTTCCAAAAATATGTGACTGTTCTTCTGTGTCAACTCAGAAGATATAATCCTGGTGCCTTTCAGCGGTGAGTCTAAGGAGGCCAGCCCAGATTACAATAAGTGAAACATGGTCCTCCAGTGGTGAGACACACCCCTAATGCACCTGAAGTTTGAGAGTGGAAATAATATAACACCAATTTGGGCAGGAAATTTAAGATATAAGATGCATCTCATGGCATCCCCATCTCATTTTCAAATCGCAGCTTCTAATATTGTAAATTAAAAACTCTGGACTCCAAAGAATTCTTTCCCCTCTACTTAACCTTTTCACATAAATCTTTTCACTAAAATGTAATTTAGAGTTTAGCCACTGGAGGGCACTTTAGCTCTTTAATGGGTATGCCCTTTTAAAAATGGCAGGTATCTATCAAAGGAAAGAAATAATTTCCCTACAAATATTGCATTCTTGATTCTGACACTTTTAAATCTCCAGGTCCAAAATCCAAATGAGCTATTTCTGATTCAGGAAACTGACTTCACTAACTCGTGACTTAATCCTATTTAAATTGCCATTACAACTCCGAGTCTGACTTCAGTTCCTTGTGAAGATATCACAGCACTACCCACTTTAGGCTAACGAATCGCAGTGAGGGTGAGCTCACCCTCATGCCAGAGCATTTTCAAAATGTGCATTTTTGAGCACCACTCTGGGTTCCCTGGTGATTCAGAGGGTAGAGAATCTGCCTGCACACTCGGGTTTGATCTCTGGGTTGGGAAGATCCCCTGGAGAAGGAAATGGGAGCCCACTCCAGTACTCTTGCCAGGAGAATCCCCGTGGACAGAGGAGCCTGGTGGGCTACAGTCCATAGGGTCGCAAAGAGCTGGACACAGCTGAGCAACTTCACTTTCTTTTCTTTCTTTCTTTCTATTATGATTCACTAAATTACAGACACCATGGGTGTAGCATTAGCTTATAAAGTTTTTAGAAGCTCCCAAATTGCTGCCAATGTACTCTTGGATGAGGACAAAGGCCAATGCTTTCAACTAGCCTTGCAAAAATATGTGTATATACATACATATATATATACACATGCAGACATATATATACAAACATGTACACACACACACACACACGAACAACTGTGCCTCAGAAGAGACAAGAATCAGGATCCCCACCCCTCGCCCACTGCCCAGGAATATCCACAGGAGTCAAGGGCATTTTCTTAAGGCAAAGTCAAGAAATGACTGCCGCAAAGGTTGCCACAAAATACTGCAGTTCTGCTTTCAGTCCTGATGGGTCCTCTGTCAGGGTCCTTATTCCGGAGGTGAGAGGTCACACTGGCTTGGTGTGGATCCACACCACCCTGTGAAGCCGAGAACCACGTCCGCTGAGCACATGGAGTGCAGGTGAGCCCAGGGGAGCCCGGCTGGACCGAGGGAATGGTATCTGCCACTCTGCGACTTCCCTCACCACCACCCCACCATCTCTGATTCCCTCTAGATGGCACCCCTTGATTCCTACAAAAATGCCAACGGAGCCAGCAACACTGCAGGCTCCATCTGCCTGGCAAGCTTGCAAGAGAACATACTTGTTTTTCCTGCAAGACCCCAAGCAGAAGAGCTGCATTTGGTTTCTTTTTTTTTTCCTTCTGTTTATCCCAAGCCTGGCAGCCAACTTACCGAGGAGGGAACAGGAGAGCAGCGTCTTCAACGCACTTCTCTTTGAATCTGTGGGTTTCTTCCTGAGAAAAGGATGAAGAAAAACGTGTCCACTGGAGGGCACCATTCCCACATTATTCTAACCTAGAAGCACGCTGCCTCTCGCGGTCACATCAGGAAGCGCGGGACAGGCCCATGCTTTGGAAGAAAGGCTGCTGCTGCTGCTGCTGCTGCTGCTGCTGCTGCTGCTGCTGCTGCTGCTGCTGCTGCTGCTGCTGCTGCT
>SJYC01029285.1:0-14412 GCA_006408675.1 Madoqua kirkii | reverse complement strand
ACCAACATTTGAAACAGGAAATTCATTTTGGATATGCAATTTTTCTTTCTAAAAAATACATTTCAATTATGGACTGAATATTTGTTATCCATCACCCACCCACCCCCCAAATTCATGTTGAAACTCTAATCTCCAGAGTATTATATCTAAAGGTGGAGCTCTGGGGAGGTCAGTAGATCCTAAGGGGGCCCTCATAAGAAGAGACAGGAAAGAAATGACGCCTTCACCTTTCATGTGATGATGAAACATGATGGCCACCGACAAGCCAGGAGGTGGGCTCACATCAGACACTGGATCTGCTGGTGCCTTGATCCTGGGCTTCCCATTCTCCAGAAATGAGAAATAAATGTTGTTTAAACCATCTAGCCTATGCTACTTTTTACCGCAGCCTGAGCTGACAATGACACCTACCTACATTTATTTATCTTTTAAAAATATACATATTATGTAAGTACCTGTCCACTGAGAAGTTCCAGAAGCAGCAAGAAATGAGTAGCAATGACCACTCTGGGGCTTCGATTCTGGTGTTGGAACTTTATTTTGCTCCTTGGGAAACATTGATTCCAGGCCTGAGTGGGAAAAAAAATATGTTAAACAAAGCTGGGACATCTTGTGCTTAAAAGCAAGAAAGCTGTCAAAGATCAAAGCAGTCAAAGCAAAAAGACAGTGGAAACTATGAGAGCAGTTTTCATGGGCTAGTTTGTGGAACAGTTTAAGCATCGCTAGAAATGACTGGAAAGGTCTGAAATGGATCTTATAGATATGAAATCATGATTTGGTAATTATACAAAAAATAGCACACTCTTCACTTGTTACCTTTGATGGTTACTAGAAGGTTCAAAAAAAAATAGTTTAAAAAAAGGGAAAGGATCATGCATGATGCACCCTGTTGTTTCTGCATAGTTTATTTCATGCTGTTTTTCAGGGTACCTGTTGGTTTGACTTAGGACAGTTCACTTGGTCATCAGAGAACCATAGTCACCATGGAAATAAAACCACTGTGGAAGGCACTGTTGATTCTGAACCAGGTCAGCGTCTGCCCATGTCCCCAATCCCTCTTCTCCCCAGAGCTCTATGTAATAAATACCCTGCATGCTAAGCTTCATCACAGAATTTGCTCCCAAGAGTCTGAACTTATTGCAAGCAATGCTGCCATGTATGGTCTAAGAAAGCAAATGCTAAGACAGGATTTTAAAAATGAATTTCTTGTTATCCAGTTGGCAAACAGAACCCCTTCACTTTGCCAATGGCGGTGGAGCTCAGACAAAACTTGGTATGGGAGGCAGTGTCATTGCTAACAATTTTCTCCAGTGTGGTTTCCTGGTGGAAGGAAACACATAGCTAGTGCAGACTATAAGACATCTGAGAAACATGGGACAAACCATAACCATAGGGAACAGAGTTGGGTGAGCTTAAGTGATATTCTCGATTCCAGGTTGTGCTTCTCCCAGCACAGCGTTTCTCATGATGTACTCTGCATAGAAGTTAAAAAAGCAGGGTGACAATATACAGCCTTGACGTACTCCTTTCCCTATTTGGAACCAGTCTGTTTTTACACGTCCAGTTCTAACTGTTGCTTCCTGACCTGCATATAGATTTCTCCAGAGGCAGGACAGGTGGTCTGGTATTCTCATCTCTTCCAGAATTTTTCACAGTTTATTGTGATCCACACAGTCAAAGGCTTTGGCATAGTCAATAAAGCAGAAATGGATGTTTTTCTGCAACTCTCTTGCTTTTTTGATGATTCAGCACATGTTGGCAATTTGATCTCTGGTTCTTCTGCCTTTTCTAAAACCAGCTTGAAAATCTGGAAGTTCACGTTTCACATATTGCTGAAGCCTGGCTTGGAAAATTTTAAACATTACTTTATTAGCATGTGAGATGAGTGCAATTGTGTAGTAGTTTGAGCATTCTTTGGCATTGCCTTTCTTTGGGATTGGAATGAAAACTGACCTTTTCCAGTCCTGTGACCACTGTTGAGTTTTCCAAATTTGCTGGCATATTGAGTGCAGCACTTTCACAGCATCATCTTTCAGGTTTGAAATAGCTCAGCTGGTATTCCATCACCTTCACTAGCTTTGTTCATAGTGATGCTTCCTAAGGCCCACTTGACTTAACATTCCAGGATGTCTGGCTCTAGGTGAGTGATCACAGCATCGTGATTATCTGGGTCGTAAGATCTTTGTTGGACAGTTCATCTATGTATTCTTGCTACTTCTTAATATCTTCTGTTTCTGTTAGGTCCCTACAATTTCTGTCCTTTATTGTGCCCATCTTTGCATGAAATGTTTCCTTGGTATCTCTAATTTTCTTGAAGCGATCTCTAGTCTTCCCCATCTATTGGGCTGGAGGAAGCACAAGCTGGAATCAAGATTGCCGGGAGAAATATCAATAACCTCAGATATGCAGATGACACCACCTTATGGCAGGAAGTAAAGAAAAACTAAAGAGCCTTTTAATGAAAGTGGAGGAGGAGAGTGAAAAAGTTGGCTTAAAGTTCAACATTCAGAAAACTAAGATCATGGCATCCGGTCCCATCACTCCATGGCAAATACATGGGGAAACAGTGGAAACAGTGGCTGACTTTATTGTGGGGGGCTCCAAAATCACTACAGATGGTGAATGCAGCCATGAAATTAAAAGACATTTGCTCCTTGGAAGGAAAGTTGTGACCAACCTAGACAGCATATTAAAAAGCAGAGACATTACTTTGCCAACAAAGGTCCATCTAGTCAAGGCTATGGTTTTTCCAGTGGTCATGTATGGATGTGAGGGTTGGACTATAAAGAAAGCTGAGCGCTGAAGAACTGATGCTTTTGAACTGTGGTGTTGGAAAAGACTCTTGAGATTCCCTTGGACTGCAAGGAGATCCAGCCAGTCCATTCTAAAGGAGATCAGTCCTGGGTGTTCATTGGAAGGACTGATGTTGAAGCTGAAACTTCAATACTTTGGCCACCTGATGCAAAGAGCTGACTCATTTGAAAAGACCCTGATGCTAGAAAAGATTAAGGGCAGGAGAAGGGGACAACCGAGGATGAGATGGTTGGATGGCATCACTGACTCGATGGACATGAGTTTGGGTGAACTCTGGGAATTGGTTTTGTACAGGGAGGCCTGGTGTGCTGTGGTTCATGGGGTCGCAGAGTCAGACATGACTGAGTGACTGAACTGAACTGAAGTGATATTCTGGAAAACATAAAGTAAAAATTGATTATTTCAATTTTGCTTAATGCACCATAGTTAGGGATGCTTTCTGGAGAAAATAATTCGGTAGGAAAATGCATAATGGAATGCCATTCTCTCCATGTATGTCAACTAAAACACACTGTGTTGTACAATTATTAATGTAATTTCTTTTTTTCCCCTTGGTAATACTTCTTTTTGTAAATTAATTAACTAATTGATTTTAATTGGAGGCTAATTACTTTACATATTGTGGTGGTTTTTATCATACATCGACATGAATCAGCCATGGGCATGCACGTGTCCCACCATCCTGAAGCCACCTCCCACCTCCCTCCCCATCCCATCCCTCTGGGTTGTCTCAGAGCACTGGCTTTGAGTGCCCTGCTTCTGCATTGAATTTGCGCTGGTCATCTATTTTACATATGGTAATATACACGTTTTGATGCTATTCTCTTGTATCGTCCCACTCGGATCTTCTCCAACATAGTCCAAACTTCTGTTCTTTTCATCTGTGTCTCTTTTGCTGTCTCACATATAGGATTGGCATTATCATCTTTCTGAATTCCATATATGTGCATTAATATACAGTATTGGTGTTTCTGTTTCTGGCTTACTTCACTCTGTGTAATAGGCTCCAGTTTCATCCATCTCATTAGAAATGACTCAAATGTGCTATTTAATAAAGTAAAAATTGATTATTTCAATTTTGCTTAATGCACCATAGTTAGGGATGCTTTCTGGAGAAAATAATTCGGTAGGAAAATGCATAATGGAATGCCATTCTCTCCATGTATGTCAACTAAAACACACTGTGTTGTACAATTATTAATGTAATTTCTTTTTTTCCCTTGGTAACACTTCTTTTTGTAATCTAATTAATTGACTTTAATTGGAGGCTAATTACTTTACATATTATGGTGGTTTTTATCATACATCGACATGAATCAGCCATGGGCATACACGTGTCCCACCATCCTGAAGCCACCTCCCACCTCCCTCCCTATCCCATCCCTCTGGGTTGTCTCAGAGCACTGGCTTTGGGTGCCCTGCTTCATGCATTGAATTTGCGCTGGTCATCTATTTTACATATGGTAATATACACATTTTGATGCTATTCTCTCATATCGTCCCACCCGCATCTTCTCCAACATAGTCCAAAATTCTGTTCTTTTCATCTGTGTCTCTTTTGCTGTCTCACATACAGGGTTGGCATTATCATCTCTCTAAATTCCATATATGTGCATTAATATAAAGTATTGGTGTTTCTCTTTCTGGCTTACTTCACTCTGTGTAAGGCTCCAGTTTCATCCACCTCATTAGAAATGACTCAAATGTACTATTTTTGTAGCTGAGTAATACTTCATTGTGTATATGTACCACAGCTTTCTTATCCATTCGTCTGCTGATGGACATCTAGGTTGCTTCCATGTCCTGACTATTATACACAGTGCTGTGATAAACATTTGGGTACACATGTCTCTTTCAATTCTGGTTTCTTCGCCCAGCAGTGGGATTTCTGGGTCGTATGGCAGTTCTATTTCCAGTTTTTTAAGGAATCTCCACACTGTTCCCCATAGTGGCTGTACTAGTTTGCATTCCCACCAATAATGTAAGAGGGTTCCATTTTCTCCACACCGTCTCCATCATTTATTGCTTGTAGACATTTTGATGGCACCCATTCTGACTGGCATGATATGGTACCTCATCGTAGTTTTGATTTGCATTTCTCTGGTAATGAGTGATGTTGAGCATCTTTTCATGTGTTTGCTAGCCATCTATGTGTCTTCTTTGGAGTGACCGAGCGAGGGCTGGTGCAATGAATTAGAATCGTCAGGAGCCCTGGCCTCAGAGCAAGTCACTCCAGCCCGCCATTTCCTCATAGAGTTCCTGCAAGTGAAGGTACAACTGGGGACAGGGCAAGGTGCACAGAGCCTTCCCTACAAGAGGCACCCGTGCGGAGGACTGGGAACCCGGCAAGTCCGTCTGAGGCACTTAGGGCTCTCGGTGGATGCCAGCAATTGCTGCTGAAGTTTGGTGGTGAGACAGGAAGATGAAGAGAGATCTCCCAAGGGTCAGAGAAGTAAGAGCGTGAATAAATAGCTAGGAGTGCTCTGAGCAATTAAGAAGTCTAGCAGCCAAGGTACAGAAAGTGATTTGGCTGTAAAGTATGAGGAGAGCCTTGAGATCTTGCCAGAGCTCAGATTCGAGTCCTCGTGAAGGGCAAGTCCTGATCCAGCCTTCAAAACATTTGAAGTCGGTAGTGATCTAAATCTTACTAAAGCTCCAGCAAAGCAGAGACAGCTGAAATTAACCAGGTTATACTGATTTAGTTGTCAGTGCTCGAGGCTTGACAGAAAAACATCTTGATTCAGGAGCAGAGGGCAGTAAATAATATTACTTCAGTCTTTACTATCCTTTAAATCTCAACCCCCATTATAAAGTCCAGAATTTTGAATCATCCAAAGTGAAAAGTGATCTGTTTAAAAGAAAAAATAGTCAATAGAAACAAGCCCACAGATGGCATGTTGGAATTATCACAGGCATTTCAAAATATTATAATAAATATTAAAAAGAATCTAGTAGAAATGGCACTATTTCAACACAGGGAAACAGTTGATGAAATACAGCAAAAAGATGGAAACTATTAAAAAACAAATACACGTAAAGGCTAGAAAATTTTTTTAATGTAGTATCAAAAATAAAAAGTTTCAGTTCAGTTCAGTCACTCAGTCATGTCTGACTTTTTGTGACCCCATGAACCGCAGCACGCTAGGCCTCCCTGTCCATCACCAACTCCCGGAGTTCACCCGAACTCATTTCCATTGAGTCGGTGATGCCATCCAACCATCTCATCCTCTGTCGTCCCCTTCTCCTCCTGCCCTCAATCTTTCCCAGCATCAGGGTCTTTTCAAATGAGTCAGCTCTTTGCATCAGATGGCCAAATTATTGGAGTTTCAGCTTCAACATCAGTCCTTCCAATGAACACCCAGGACTGATCTCCTTTAGAATGGACTGGTTGGATCTCCTTGCAGTCCAAGGGACTCTCAAAAGTCTTCTCCAACACCACAGTTTCAGTGGCTAATCAGGAAACTGGACACAGTGGATTTTCAAAAGTCATTTTCTTGAATACAGATCAACTAAAAAAGAGAATATTCAAGGTCTATGTGGTGATACCAAACTTTCTGACATACATTAATTGAAGTTTCACCAGAAGAGAAAAGAGATAATTAATACAACAACAAAAAAAAATAGAAAAGTAACTCATTAAGAAGAGATGATGGCCAAAAATGTTCAAAAATTGATGAAAGACATTGACCTATATCAGTTAAACATCTTAGCAAACACTAAGCAGAATAACTCCAAAAACTCACACCTGGTCATGTCTTAGTGAAACTGTTGAATACTAAACATAAACAGTATACCTTAAAAAAACAGAAAAGTTCCAGTTCTGAAAACCTAATCGTAAAGTGATCTGTGTGGAAATGATCCTCCTATAGATAACATTCATAAACTCAAAACAGACATTTTTATTAAACCAATGTGAAGGCACTGGTTGTGATTGTTGTTCAGTCGCCAAGTCCTGTCTGACTTTTTGTGATCCCATGGACTGCAGCACACCAGACTCCTCTGTCTTCATCTATCTCCCAGAGTTGCCTCAGATTCATGTCCATTGAATTGGTGATGCTCTCTAATCACCTCATCCTGCTGCCCCCTTCTCCTCTCGCCTTCAATCTTTCCCAGCATCAGAGTCTTTTCCAATGAGTCCTCTCTTTGCAACAGGTGACCAAAGTATTGAAGCTTCAGCTTCAGTATCAATCCTTCCAATGAATAGTGAGGGTTGATTTTCTTTAGGATTGACTGGTTGGAGTCCAAGGAACTCTCAAAAGATTCTTCTCCAGCACCACAATTCAATTATTTGGTGCTCAGCCTTCTTTATGGTCCAATTATCACATCCAAAAATGACTACTGGGAAACCATTGCTTTGACTATATGACATTTGTCTTCAAAGTGATATCTCTGCTTTTTAATACATTATCTAGATTTGTCATAGCTTTCCTTCCAAGGAGAAAGTGTCTTTTAATTTCATAGCTACAGTCACTGTCCACATTGACTTTGGAGCCCAAGAAAATAAAGTCTTTCACTGTTTCTATTGTTTCCCCATCTATATGCTGTGAAGTGATGTGACTGGATGCCATGATCCTGGTTTTTTGAATGGTGAGTTTTAGGTCAGCTTTTTCATATCCCTATTTCACCCTCATCAAGAGCCTACTTAGTTCCTCTTCACTTTCTGCCATTAGTGTGGTATTATCTGCATATCTGAGGTTGCTGACATTTCTCCTGGAAATCTTGATTCCAGTTTGTGATTCATCCAGCCTGGCATTTCACAGTGTTAGACAACAAAAACAACAACAAAAGGAAAAACACCAGAAAACTGGTGAGGAGTCTATCTTTAAGAAAAGGAAATTGAACCGGGTCATATGCATGCTTACGGGCTTTCTGCAATACAGCACTTTTTGGAATGTTTACTACAGAGTGATTAGAACTCAAGCAAAAGACCAATTCTTTTTTTTTTTTTCATTTTCAAGTATAAAATTTTATATCTATAAGCAGTTATATATCATATTATATACTTTATTTTTTCCCATTGCTCTCCTATAAATAAATTCTTCAGTACCATTTTTCTAGATTCTGCATATATGCATTAGAGTATGATATTTATCTTTCTCTTTCTGACTTACTTTATTTTGTATAATAGGCTCTAGGTTCATCCACTTCATTAGAACTGACTCAAAATGCATTCCTTTTTATGGCTGAGTAATATTCCATTGTGTATATGTTCCACTACTTCTTTATCCATTCATCTGTCAATGGGCATCTAGGTTGCTTCCAGGTTCTAGCTATTATAAATAGTGCTGCAATGAACAATGAGATATGTGTGTCTTTTTCAATTTTTGTTTCCTCAGGGTACATGCCTAGGAGTGGGATTGCTGGGTCATATGGTGGTTTTATTCCTAGTTTTTAAAGGACTCTCCATACCATCTTTCATAGTGGTTGTATCAATTTACATTCCCACCAACAGTGCAAGAACATTCCCTCTTCTCCACACCCTCTCCAGCATTCATTGCTTGTAGACTTTTTGATGATGGCCATTCTGACCGATATGAGGTGATATCTCATTGTAGTTTTGATTTGCATTTCTCTAATAAAGAGCAATGTTGAACATCTTTTCATGTGTTTGTTAGCCATCTGTATGTCTTCTTTGGAGAAATGTCTGTTTAGGTCTTTTCCCCACTTTTTGATTGGGTTGTTTGTTTCTCTGGCACTGAGTTGTATGAGCTGCTTGTATATTTTTGAAATTAATCCTTTATCAGTTGTTTAATTTGCTATTATTTTCTCCAATTCTGAAGGTTGTCTTTTCATCTTGCTTATAGTTTCCTTTGCTGTGCCAAAGCTCTTGTTTAATCAGGTCCCACTTGTTTACTTTTATTTTTATTTCTGTTACTCTAGGAGGTGGGTCATAGAGGATCTTGCTTTCATTTATGTCATCAAGTGTTCTGCCTGTGTTTTACTCTAAGATGAAATAGGTTCGAGCTTATGGAAAAACCCAAACAAATCTTTGGCCAACTTAACAGCTACAGACACAGATACGATCATACAATGGCAAGCTGCTCAGTCATAAAAGGTAACAAGCTATTCATACACACAGCATGGATACATCTCAGAAACATTATATAGAGTGAGAAAAGCCAGACACTCAAGCAGAAAAATAAGGTCTCATTGGGGTGAGATGTCATCAAATATGATTCAGAACTTCCAAAGAAGGTGGAAATTAGGGAGGGCAATACCAGAAAGGGGGAGCCAAGGAGCAAGAAGCCTCAAAATCTGAGTAAAACTCCCCTCAAACCCTTGGCTGAGCCCTGATCTGTGGTTGCTGCGGTTTGCCCCAAGAAGCACAGTGGAAATCCAAAGTAGTCTGGCTCAAAGGACTGACCAGAGGTTTTTTTTTAACTTTTTATTTTGTATTGGGGTATAGCCGACTAACAATGTTGTGATTAACAATGCTGTTTCAGGTGAACAGCAAAGGGACTCAGCCACACACATACATGTATCCATTTTCCCCTAAACTCCTCTTCCATCCAGGCTGCCACATAATATTGAGTAGAGTCCCATGCGCTGTATAATAGGCCCTTGTTGGCTATCCATTTGTAATATAGCAGTTATGTACGTGTCCATCCCAACTGTCTCTTCCCTCATCCTTCCCCCTGGCAACCATAAGTTCCTTCTCTAAGTCTGTGAGGCTCTGTCTCTTCTGTAAGTTCATTTGTATCATTTCTTTTTAGATTCCACTTATAAGGCATGCCACACGGTTTTTCTCTCTGTCTGACTTCACTCAGTATGACAATCTCTAGGTCAACCATGTGGCTACAAATGGCATTATTTAAGGAACCTCCATATTGTTCTTCATAGTGGCTATATTTACATTCACACCAACAGTATGGAGGGTCCCACTCTCTCCACATCTTCTCCAGGACTCATTGTTGTGGCTTTTTGATGATAGCCATTCTGGCTGGTGTGAGGTGATCTCTCATTGTAGTTTTGATTTGCATTTTTCTAATGATTGATAATGTTGAACATCTTTTCCTGCACCTCTTGGCCATTTGTATGTCTTCTTTGAAGAAATATCTATTTAGGTCGTCTGTCCATTTTTTGATTGAGTTGTCTACTTTGATGCTGATAAACACCATGCTCTGTTTATAAATTATGGAGACTAATTTCTTGTTGGTCATATCATTCACAAATATTTTATGCCAACTGTGAGTTGCCTTTTTGTTTTATTGTTTCCTTTGCTGTGCAAACGTTTTTGAGTTTAGGTAGGTTCCATTTGTTTATTTTGTTTTTATTTCCATCATTCTGGGAGACAGGTAGAAAAAGATATTGTTGACTGGAGATATAAACTGCTGCCTACAAAGCAGGAGACAGAGTATACAATGATAATTCATACAAAGAGCAGACTGTAATAACCTCAGGCTTTCCAGGGCATCACAAATTGCCATGTTTTAGGAGTAAAAACAATATCCCAAGACCAGGAAATTTATCCCAGAAGAAGGAAAGACCGAAATGTACTTTCCCTAATAAAGCCTAAAATCAAGCCTCCATAAGTTCAAAATTCTCAGCCAGTGGTTGAACTGCCTGCTAAAAAAAAATTAATATTCTTCAGAAGAAGATAGTAAAATACAATCTCTACAGAATTTTGTCCATAATATACTGTACACAATAAACATTTACTGGGCATTGAAAGGAAAAATAGACTAAAATCCTCCACAATTGCATGGGTCATTTCTTTAAAATAAAATCTCTTTATAGATATTGATTCCATTGTCTGGAGAACCCTGAGAGATAGACACAGATATAGATATAGTTTGTCTATTTATTTCAATGACTAATATAGTCATGCAGTGGAAAACTACTCAGTCATAAAAAGGGAATAAACTAGTCTTACATTCAACAGGCATAAATCTATAAACACTGTATTGAGTTTAAAAAGCCAGGTACAAAATAATGCATATTTTATCACTGCATTCATATGAAGTTGAAAGACAGATGAGACTAATCTATGACAACAGAAATAAGAAAATAGGGAAGGTCTGGGGAAGGTGTGTGTGGCTGTGCATTGGTTGGAAATAGACAGGAAACACACTCTCTGGAGTGATGGATGAGTGCCCCATCTTGCTTTGGCAGGTACCACATGAGTATATACTTTGTTAAAACTCAGAGAACTGAATGGTTAAGATCCATGTATTTCATTCTGTGTAGGTTACACCTTTAAAAATTAGCATGTGAAAAATTTACCTATTACTTCAAATTTTCATCTATGTATCTATGCATAAATTTATTTCAAATATGAATCTTTAAAAACCAATTAAGTCTTTGAATTTTTGTGGCTAAATACACTCACGATTACAGCTGATTAGCATCAGCTATAATAGCCAAACCAGCATTTGCATTTCTTTTCCTGACAAGAGCTGAAATATCTGTAGTGCTAAATTCCAGGACCAATTCTGTCTCAGAGTTTCTCCCTAACAACATAAATGCCATTGGCAGCCTTCCTGAAGTTCCACAAATCAGTTCCACCATTTCGTAACTTTTGTGCTTTTAGATACCACACGTTCCTTTCCCTATGCCTTACACACACACACACACACACACACACACACCGTCTTGGACCATTCTTCCTTAACTACCAACAGAAGACAGTTCATGCAAACCCCTCTGGACACTGAGTTTTACCACCAAGACGAACTCTGTTTTGTGTACCTAAAGACAATCCGTTTTCCTCTGGGCTGTTTTCCTCACAGCTTATTGACTCTTTGGCTATGATGTAAGAGGGCCAATTTCAAGATCATTCTGGAGGAAGACTAACTGCCAACAGTGACGCCACTCTGTCAGAAGGAGAAAAGCAAAAAGGATGAACAATTTGAGAGGAAAACTGAAAAAGAGAATCCACTTCCCTTCCTTAGACTCTCCAAAATTTGTTCCTTTGATTATATTTCCATGAGATACTTCAAGCAAGGCAGAAATTACTCCTACCATAACCCCCTGTGATAGGTAAGATGCGAGGATGCTAGTATTCCCATACAAAGCGTGCAATTTAACAAGGCAAAGCTTATTTTAAGGACACTGATGTGAACAAAGGAACTTAAGGTACGATGGAGAAGAGGCAGACGGTAGCATATTTTCCTTGGTGACCCTGAAATCCCATCACACAGTCGTTTGTTCACTACGCCTACTGGAAGCTCACAGCTGCTTGTCCGTATAGATATAAGGACCTAAGTCCCTGCAGTATCCTATGCTGCTCCTCAATTTAGTATAACTCTTGCCCATATCTGTTTGTGAGTCAACACTCAATATATCTGTAGACCAAAGCTCAAAGGGAGTGTGAAGGGCACAGGATTTGCTAGTTATGTAACTTTAAAAAGCCATTGTTCTAGGCTTGTGGAGGAGATGGGACTAGCAGGATTGGGCACAGGGCCAGAGGAGGTCCTGTTTCTGTCCTTAAGAAGCCCCATTTGAGCTTCGGGGAACTGTTCAACCATTAGGGGGACCCCTCCGGTCACGCAGGCAAGGTGAGACTATGCTTAGACACCCAGCTTCACTGTGGTGATGATCGCCGCAGCCTGTGCAGGTTCACTGGAGTCAATATTTAGATCAAACAGGATTTTGTGTACCTAAAGACAATCCGTTTTCCTCTGGGCTGTTTTCCTCACAGCTTATTGACTCTTTGGCTATGATGTAAGAGGGCCAATTTCAAGATCATTCTGGAGGAAGACTAACTGCCAACAGTGACGCCACTCTGTCAGAAGGAGAAAAGCAAAAAGGATGAACAATTTGAGAGGAAAACTGAAAAAGAGAATCCACTTCCCTTCCTTAGACTCTCCAAAATTTGTTCCTTTGATTATATTTCCATGAGATACTTCAAGCAAGGCAGAAATTACTCCTACCATAACCCCCTGTGATAGGTAAGATGCGAGGATGCTAGTATTCCCATACAAAGCGTGCAATTTAACAAGGCAAAGCTTATTTTAAGGACACTGATGTGAACAAAGGAACTTAAGGTACGATGGAGAAGAGGCAGACGGTAGCATATTTTCCTTGGTGACCCTGAAATCCCATCACACAGTCGTTTGTTCACTACGCCTACTGGAAGCTCACAGCTGCTTGTCCGTATAGATATAAGGACCTAAGTCCCTGCAGTATCCTATGCTGCTCCTCAATTTAGTATAACTCTTGCCCATATCTGTTTGTGAGTCAACACTCAATATATCTGTAGACCAAAGCTCAAAGGGAGTGTGAAGGGCACAGGATTTGCTAGTTATGTAACTTTAAAAAGCCATTGTTCTAGGCTTGTGGAGGAGATGGGACTAGCAGGATTGGGCACAGGGCCAGAGGAGGTCCTGTTTCTGTCCTTAAGAAGCCCCATTTGAGCTTCGGGGAACTGTTCAACCATTAGGGGGACCCCTCCGGTCACGCAGGCAAGGTGAGACTATGCTTAGACACCCAGCTTCACTGTGGTGATGACGCCGCAGCCTGTGCAGGTTCACTGGAGTCAATATTTAGATCAAACAGGGAACGTCCACTTGAGTGAAAGCTATAATTAACTGCATTATTTTAATACCAATTGCAATTTAACACATCAGCTATATCCATATGTTATTCACTCCTTACAGACAGATCATGTTTTAATATTTTTCAGTATCTCGCAGAATACTTCAGCTTCCCAGGTGGCTCCATGGTAAAGAACCCCCCTGCCAATGCAGGAGATGAAAGAGATGTGGGTTTGATCCCTGGGTCGGGAAGGTCCCCTGGAGGAGGAAGTGGTATCCCTCTCTAGTATCCATGCCTGGGAAATTCTGTAGACAGAGAAGCCTGGCAAGCTACAGTCCATGGGTCTGCAAGGAGTTGGACATGTCTTTGGGACTGAGCACCAAAAGACTTAAGACAGCATGAATAGGTATATTTGGTAATTGGATTAATGAATAACCAGCTATTTTGTTTTCATTTTGCCTAGGACAAAAGTTAATTCCCTTTATCCATCCAGGGTCATCCTATCCTTTACCATTGAACAGACCCATCAGTTTGATTTCAACTCTCTAGAGACATTTAATTCATTCTGAATTTTTTTTTCCAGGGGAGACAATGAGTATTTGTTTTTAATTTCTTTTTTATTTATTTTCACAGTCTCAGCTTTACCTTCATTTGATTATACATGCTTTAAAAAACATATACATGCTAGTAAAACACCTTCATCATCAGGAATTAAAGGGACGTAAAATGAGTATTTTAAAAAGCAAAGTAAAATAAGAAGTCTATGGAACAGGAGGAAAGCAGGGAGATAGTAAAGGAGGAAGACAAGGAAAACAAAGAGGAAAAAGCAGAGGAGGAGTTCAAGAAGGAAGAAGAAATGTAGAAATGGCAAGTACAGAAAATCAGGTATTAAAAAAAGAAAACTTCAGTTTTATGCTCTAAATCATAGGCATAAAAGTTTATCTTTCTGAATGACTTTAAAAATCAGGATAAATCTTGATTTATAATCTAATTCTCTATAACCTAATCTTGATTCTATACTGATTCTAATGTTAATTACTCCTGAGATTTCTGCTTTGAATTTCTAAACAAAGATACAAACTACAATTTTTAAAGTATTAATACTATTTCATCCTCAATCTA
>SJYC01029284.1:0-12481 GCA_006408675.1 Madoqua kirkii | reverse complement strand
GATCAAATGAAATAACATGAATATACATAAAAGTTTTAAACACTCAATATTATGGGAAGTGAAAATGGGACAGGTTAATAGAAGTAAAAAATTCAATATGTTTTTATACACAGAGACACTACAACCAATATAAATATTTGTAGATTTCTAGTCCTATACTTACTGATGTTAGATTTTTTCCTTAAGTATTATATAAACATTTATTAAAGACTTATGGATTGTCTTCTCTGTCCTAGCAATAAACTATATATTTATAACATAGACTATATGGAGACAGACAATAAACAAAATATGAAATATATTTAATATGGTATAAGTGGAAAAACACTAAAGAGAAGCATAAGGCAGAGGAAGTAACTAGAAATAATGGGTAGGGAGTCATTACTGTACATTAGGTGGCCAGGGAGAGCTTCACTACAGAGGCAGTATGTGAGCACAGCCCTGAGAGATGAGAAAGGAAGCCATGTAAATATCTGGAGGAACAGCATTTCAGGAGGAGGAAAAGCATGAGCGGTGGCTCTGAGGCAGGAGATACCTAGCGGGTTGGAGAAAAGGCCAGGTGAGCAGTGTGTCTGGGAAAGAAGGCAAAAGAAGAGCAATCAGAGACAAAGCCACAGAGGGAAAGAGGGACAGGGTGAGAGTCTTGCAAGCCCCTGAATGGCACTGTCTTTACTCTCAGTGAGGTGAGAAACCACTGAGAGCGTGAGACCAGAGAAGAAAAATTACCTGTTTACAAAGTGTTTCCTTCTCTCTGCACACAAAGTGTTAGTCGCTCAGCTGTGTTTGACTCTTTGTGACCCCACAGACAGCAGCTCTCTGTAGTTCTCCAGGCAAGAATACTGGAGTGGGTAGCTATTTCCTTCTCCAGATGATTCTTCCCAACCCAGGGATAGAACCTGGGTCTTCTGCATTGCAGACAGATTCCTTACCACCTGAGCCACCAGGGGAGTCCCATTTATCTGTTTTCCATTTACAGTGGAGGATTTATTCTGGTGAGTTCCAGGGTCAATGCTGAAGCAGAGACCATGGAGGGAGCTCTACTCATTACATGCCAGGGACCAGGTGAAGTCCTTTGTGTGCGTCATCTGCCTCCATCTAATCTCCATCACACATCTGTGAATAAGTGCCCCCTTCCTACATGAAGAAACCAAAGTCTGGAACGGTTACACTGTCCAAAGGCTGTAGCTAAGATTTCATTACGATCTGTCTTATAGAGCTCACGCTCTAAGCCAACACAATTCTGATTCCGTGCATGATGGAGGGATGGGAGTGCCTGTGTTCTCAGATGTGTCCAGCTCTTTGGGAGCCCATGGACTGTAGCCCCCCAGGCTCCTCTGTCCATGGGATTCTCCAGGCAAGAATACTGGAGTGTGTTGCCATTTCCTTCTCTAGGGGATCGTCCCAACCCAGGGATGGAACCCTCATCTCCTTGTGTCTCCTGCTTTGGCAGGTGGATCCTTTACCACTTAAGCCATATGGAGTCCAGAGGGAAGGAATGGACCTTCTAAATTGGTGGACCCACGATAATGAAGATTAGGATTCACAATGGCTGATGTCTGGGTGTTAATGTCTGGTCTAGGCTGAAGGTTCCTGGTGGGGAACAGTAAGAGCAATAGTGGAGACTGGCAAAAAGCTGCAGTTACGTTCAAGAGTGAGGATCTATGATGGATACGAAAGAAACAAGTACTTTACCGGGAACAGGATGAGTTAGAGGTAGCAGAGATCTGGCAATCAGAATAGCAAGAAAGAAATGTGATAAATTTACACAAGGGAATAGAGTTGGTGAAAGTAGGAATGAAGAGGAAAGAATGTATCCAAGCAACATTTTTCAGAAAAGGCATTTCCCCCCCAAAAAAATTTAGCACAGAATTTTGTTCTATGATGTTTACAAAAAATACAGAATTTAGAATCTAGGCCATGTCTACAAGTTGTATGAACTGGGACAAGTTATTTATGTGGAACATATCTTCATCCATAAATGAATGTGTCATAGATTAGCTCTAATTTTTCTTCTTTTTCTATAATACTTTGATGAGTATTTGTTTACCTGTTTTTAAGCTCTAACTTAGAAAAATTGTGAGAGCCTTTAGCATTTATTTCTTGAAAGGCATTAAAATTGAATTTCCTCCATAGTGCATGGCATCATGTCCAAAACAGAGGAGATGCTCAAAATTATCTCCTGAATCAAACTGAATTGAATCAAGAAATCATCAAAGAAAAAGAATGAATAGTAGTCTCATCCTTATAGCTGACAAGCTAGAACGCCAAAAAGAAAACATTTAGAACTTGTCCCAGTTCTTTTACTGCCCTGCTCACTTTCTCAGGCAGACCTGTTCCAAGCATGGCCCCTGTATAACAGTGTGAGAAAATTCTTGCTGTCCATGCACACCTTGGATGCCACTGCAGACGACCTGACCCACAAACTCAGAGGTGGCCCCAGAGTTTGTATTGTGACAGCCTCACAGGTAGAATGCTGACGTGTGAGAAGAATTGCTCTAAACTACCTTCAAAATCTATTTGTTTAGTTATGGCCCACAATAGGACCATAGACTTGGAGCAGGAGATTTTGATTAAGATATTTTAAAATCCAAAGGTTACTAGTGACTTACATGTAGTATAGTTGTGTGATATAGACATGGCTATATGCCCCCATGTGTATAACCATCCCAGGCATTCTTCCAAACTGGAAGTCAGTTCACAGTCCCAGGTAGCAAAGCTTTATCTATGGCAATAGTTATTCCAGGACCTTCCATATCTCCCCAGACACGCTTTAAGAACGTCTCCAAGAAGCAAAAGACAGAAGTAGCTTTATTTGGAAGGCCTTGCTCCCGATCTCTTTCTAAGCAAGCCATTATACAAAGTGAAATAACATAAACAAGATCTGTTTGTTTGCTTGCTTGATTTTTCAGCCAGGAAAGATGAGCATTTAGAATGGCTTTGCTTTAAGTTCTTTCTGTAGCCTGCTGTTCAGCATAATGAAGTAGAGAGAGTGTGAGCTTTGGGAGTTGACAGATTGCTTCTGCTTGTTTTAGGTGTGCAACTTCAGACAAGTTCCCTAATCTCTCTGAGTCTGAGTCCTCCTCTGAGAATTAGGTAAGACACCAAGAGACCAGCACAGAGTTTGACACAAACGAAGCTGGAAACCTCTTTGCATTCCCTTCTTCCATCTCTAGCTTGTCTATAGTTTTTCTTTTCAGATCCTTTTCCCAAACCCCAGAACTGGCACAGAGAATAAGCTCCCACTGCCCCACCCACAATGGGACACATTCAGGAAATACTGGTTTAGGGAAGCGTGAGCACAAATGTCTCTAATTCTGATTTCTGGATGCTCAGCCCTCACTGCCACCCACATGGAAAAGGAAGAGAAACCACTTCCCACAGCAGAGCTTTCCTCATTTCCGATGCTGCAGAGAGTGACCACAGTTCCCAGAGGAAGACTGCCTGTCTCTTTGCTACCAAAACAGCCCGGTCAACATGGCAAGCCTTCAGCCTCATCCCCTCTTGTGCACGCATGCATGCTAAATCGCTTCAGTCAGGTCTGACTCTTTGTGACCCTAAGGACTGTGTAGCTCACCAGATTCCTCTGTTAATGGGATTCTCCAGGCATGCATATTGGAGAGGGAGCCACTTCCTTCTCCAGGGGACCTTCACGACCCAGGGACTGAACCCGCGTCTCCTGTGTTTCCTGCATTGGCAGGTGAGTTCTTTACCACTAGCACCACCTGGCAACCCCTCAATCCCTGCTACTTCTCTGTAACCTGCCACTTTACTGGAAGTAAAATTGTATCTTTTACAAAGTAAAGAAGAATTAATGTCAACATTCTACATTCCTACTTTCTCAGTTTCCATTCTGTCTGAATGATAATAAAGGAGATACAGAGAACAACTCTACTTCTTATTGGTTAGTCAAAAACCATTTGCAGGAGCACTCACTCTAAACAGAACTCATCCACATACTGTCTTGGGTAAGGATCCACTTTCTTCTTGTTTCAAACTTTTTTATTTTGTACTGGGGTATAGCCGATTTAAATGTTGTTAACAGTTTCAGGCGGATAGCAAAAGGACTCAGGCATACAAATACTTCTATCTATTCTCCCCCAAACTCCCTTCCCATCCAGGCTGCCACATAACATTGGGCAGAGTTCCCTGTGCTGTACAGATGGTCCTTGTTGGTTATCCATTTTACATACAGCAGTGTGTGCGTGTCCAATCTCTTACCTGAACTTGAGAAATACATCTTTTGGTGGCTCTTGTCTCAGTACACTCGCCAGTGCACAGAAGGATGAACAATTAGCCGCTGAAATCCTATCATCTTCTATCTCTTTGTCTTTGTTTACATCAGTCTTCTAATTCTAAAGTTCACGTTTAGAGCTTAAAGTTCTCCCTCATGAGGCTTATAAAGGAATAAATTACAGAAATTTAATGTGTAAAAGAATTAATTCAAAGGCCTTGTGATAGCCATATCTTACATGAGAAGAACTCTTGTTTAAATAGTAAAACACCTTCATCGATCTTCTGTTCAGTTAACATACACCTTTCCAAAAAGAGGAAGAGTGGTGTGTGTGTGGGAGGGGGGGGAGTGTGTGCGGGATGGTACGAGATTTTGCATTTCTTATGGGGTCTCCAAGGGTTAAAAAAAAAAAACTCATTTACATTTAGTTTCAAGCTAAATGAAATACAAAAATAAGACCACATGCATTTCTCCTTAGGCATTACAGGCTGATCAGGAAAATATTATCAAATTGGATACTTTCTAACTGTCAGTTATTTCAAGCGAGAGAAAAATTCTAAATTCTGGATGTTCATCCCTTCTGAATCTTAAGAATTCTTCCTGCTAATTATAGGACCAAAAAGTAGAAACAGGCAATGAAGAGGCCTTTTGCTTCTGAATGTGCTCTGCCTGGGCGGAGAGTGTGGGGTGAAGTACCCCACACTGCAAGTGTGTGAAGGGGCTGCTCCTAGCTCACAGTGCTTTCCTGTGGGTAAGACACCTGTGTGACCTGCAGGTGGGCAGCAAGCTGGCCCCCAAGCTACCCCAAGCCCTCCTCAATGTGGAAGCAGGACCACCCACCCACACCCAACCAGTTAACATCTTCTCTACTTCACTGTTTCCTGATGTCATCCAATAACCTGCCATCAGTTGAAGTTACGCTACATTATCACTCAATAGGAGGTCTCTTTTGTTGCTGAGAATTTTTCTTAATCACTAATGATTAATTCACTTGGCTACAGACTTATCAGCACAAAGCAGAGTATCCGTTTCGTGATAGCAAAAACATGGACTAAATGGTACATTTGCAGCCCGTGTTACTTGAGCTAATTCTACCTGGCAGCAGTACGGGCTTGATCAGCTTCCAGACATTTTGTTTTCTCCTCTAGGATTCCCAAAGACATTCTTGGTTTCCAAGAACAGAACCGTTTATTATTTAAGTTTGTGTTAGTGCCTTGGAGACCAAAGAGACCTGTAAGTGCTCTCTTTGTTATGGTGATTCCTGCTGATACACAAGGAGGAGCTGCGTTGATTCCGGTCAATGACTATGAAATAACAACTATGTCACTTGACTTAAATAAACTGTGCCCCCAGGTCAACTCTTAAAACTCAAAGAGGTATATGTCCTTACATAAACAAATACATAGATAGCTCCTTATAGATAATAGATATATAGGTACTTGACTTTATATAATGGAAAGAACTCATTTTTCCTTACTAATTCTTTAAATCCTTAAATATCTAAGGCTGGGAATTCATTAAGTCAAATTTGCATGTATAATAACTTTTTAAAGCTGTCAAAAGGGGTGGGATTTATACTTACTAAGCACCTATTATGTACTTGGTTTCATGCCAGGTGTTTTATATTTGTTCTATCATTTAAAATTTCACAGCATTCTAAGTTTCATTCTATAATTCAGAGCTTATGGATCACCAATCCAATTTCATGGAAAGTTGTTGTTGCTCAGCCGTTGTGTCCAGCTCTTTGCGATCCCATGGACCGCAGCACGCCAGGCTCCTCTGCCTCTCATTATCTGCCAGAGTTTGCTCAGATTCGTGTCCATTCATTTGATGATGCTCTCTAACCATCTCATCCACTGCTGCCCTCTACTCCTTTTGCCTTCAATATTTCCCAGCATCAGGGCCTTTTCCAATGAATTGGCTCTGCATCAGGTGGCCAAAATATTGGAGCTTCAGCTTCAGCATCAGTCCTTCCAGTGAACATTCAAGGTTGATTTCCTTTAGGATTGACTGGTTTGACCTCCTTCATGGAAAGAAAGGCACTCAAATCAACCCAGACAGTTAGAAGCGTCTTACACTTAGAATCAAGGAGATCAGGACATGGACATTCTGCCTTTCTGCCTCTATGACATGTTCTTGAACTTTATTTATAAACTGGGGATAATAAAATTACCTCATGATGTGCTCATAAACATTAAAGGAAACAAGGCAAACAAAAGCAGCTGGTAAGCAGGGCCTCTATTCAGTTTGCTTCTTCCAAGTCCTGCCTCTTCCTCTCCTTCCTCTCTCTCTACTCTCATACCCCACTCTGTTTGGGTGTTTATGAAAAAATCAGAAAGTAGCCTTAACGACCACCAAGTGACCTCATTTAACATATGATGAGAATAAGGTCCAAAGTATTTGGAGACATAAACACAGCTAAGTGGTAGCAAACTTAGTAAAACAAACAAGGACCAACCCCCGCCCCCCAATTCAACGCCGCTTACGTAGCGCATGTCTGTGTTCTAAGGCACACACCTAAATGAAAACTTAGTGCCACTCACCCTCCATGGCTTCCCAGGTGGCGTTGTGGTAAAGAACCCCCCTGCCAGTGGAGGAGGCTCAAGAGACGCAGGTTCATTACCTGGGTCGGGAAGATCCCCTGGAGAAGGAAACGTCAATCTACTCCAGTATTCTTGCCAGGAGAATCCCTTGGACAGAGGAGCCTGCTGGGCTACAGTCCATAGGGTCACAAAGAGGTGGACATGACTGAAGTGACTGAGCAGGCACACGCACACCCCCTCCATACTCCCTCTCATTCTAAACTTAAGAATTCTTAGCCCTCCTACAGGGCTTCCCAGGTGGCTCATTGATGAAGAATCCACATGCCAACGTAGGAGATGCAGAGATAGGGGTTCAGTCCCTGAACTGAGAAGATCCCCTGGAGGAGGAAAGGGCAACTCATTCCAGTATTCTTGCTTGGGAAATCCCATGGACCAAGGAACCTGGTGTGCTATAGTCCATGATGTCACAAAGAATCAGACATGACTGAATGGCTGAGCGTGCAAGCAACCCTTCTACACTACTGGTGGGAATGTAAATTGGTGCAACCGCCATGGAAAACAGTAGGAAGTCTCCTCGAAAAGCTAAAATTAGAGTTGTCATATAATCTCAGTCCACACAAAACTATAATTCACAAAGATACATGCATCTCTATGTTCATAGCTCCACTATTCACAATAACCAAGATATGAAGGCAACTTAAATGTCCATCAATAGATGAATGGATAAAGAAGATATGAGATATGTATGTGTGTGTGTGTGTGTGTGTGTGTGTGTGTGTGTGTGTGTGTGTGTGTAATGGAGTATTACTCAGCCATCAAAAGGAATGAACCATTGTTATTTGCAACAGCATGAGTGGACCTAGAGATTATCATACTAAATGAAGGAAGTCAGCCAGAGAAAGACAAATAGCAAATTACATCACTTATATGTCAAATCTAAAATAGGACACAAGCGAACTTATTTATGAAACAGAAACAGACTCACAGACTTAGAGAACAGACTTGTAGTTGCCAAGGGGGAGGAGGTGTGTGGGGAGGGATGGAGCGGGAGTTTGGGATACTCAGATACAAAATGATTACATACAGAATGGGTAAACAAGGAGGTTCTACTGTATAGCACAGGGAACTATATTCAATATCCTGTGGTAAACCATAGTAGAAAAGAACATGAAAAATTATATATATATATACACACACATATAAAATTAACACAACATTGTAAATCAACTACACTTCAATAAAATAAATTTTACAAACTGAATTCTCAAACCCCTGTGTGTAGAGCAAACTGTGATTGTACAGTTCCATGTGTCTCAAAGGAGAAGGAAATGGAAGCCCACTCCAGGATTCTTGCCTGGGAAAACCCAAGGACAGAGGGGCCTGGTGAGCTATAGTCCACATGGTTGCAAAGGGTTGGACTCAAGTTAGCAGCTAAACAACAATAAACAACATGTGCTTCAAAATGTATATAGTGACCACCTGCAAATATTATCCACATGCCTCATTTAACAACTGCAGTTCCTGTTCAGAGGTCACTGCTTTGCAGAACAACCCACTGTTGCTGGATATTTTTCAACAATAGACAGACATCTGAATATTGATGTAAATTTTTTTTCATTTTTTTTAAATAGTAAGAAGGCCAAACAAACCACCAACTTTGCCTTCTAGAATGATGGGTAAAGTGAAGAAATGAGCATTCCACAACCTAAGACCATTTGTCAGAGGTCGACACTGAGTAAAGGAATTAGAGAATAGACAGTTCTTCCTCTCCTCATTCCTCTTCCCACTGGCTTTCATTTCAAATCAGACAGTGAGCTTCCACAAGTTTGTCCTATTCATACTTCCTCTGCATTCTCTGAAGCCCACAGCTCATGAATAAGCCCTTAGCACATAGTTGTTGGACACGACTGAGCAACTGAACTGAACTGAATAATTATCAATAGCCTCACTGGTTGTGGGAATGGTACTAATTCCCTTCACCTCTCATACATACTTCTTGATTGCTTTATTCTTTCTCCAAACATTCATCCAATAAACATTCGCTGAGCTCCTGGACCCTTTCAGGCCCTGTGCAGGAGACAGTGAAGAAAGAGTAAGAAACAGCTCCTGCCGTCAAAGAACTCCACGTCTAGAGGAGGACATGGATAGAATCAAGTAACTCTTTTTGATGGTGTATAAAATGTTATATCGGGGATGATGCCCTTTCAAGTGGCATTCACTTTACTTTCTTTCTACCACATCTCACATGGCCACAGAAGAGCTCAGAAGCGTTTAAAAAAAAAGTGCAGCTGTCAGTATGATTAACACAACGGCGAGACGTGGGGTATGAGAACGGATATAAGTGGTTTTATAAGGACCATGCGGTTGTGTGGGACACGCATGTTGAGCAGAGACTACAGACACTTAGCCCCAAACTTCCTTTTGCAGTCTGCGATGTCAGTGAGCTGTGCGTGGAAGGCGTTGCTTCCGGAATAGGAAGGCTGACTAACCCATGAAGCTCTGTATTACTCATTTCAGCAATCATTTGCTTTTCCCGATGCAACATATAAAACTTGTACAAGACACAGCAAAAGAACTTAGTCAGGTCACCCACATTAATTTAGGACATGTTGCTGTTGACTAGTTGTGGGGACTCTCTGTGTTGAAATTTATAACAAAGCCAAAAGATTCTGGGCTTAACAAATAGCATCTCTGAGAATCTCAGATCAAAACTTACATGACAGTTTTGGGGGAAACAACTCAGCAACTTTTATTCAAATCAAACTACCCCAACTATTCTAGATGAAATTATATTTTAGATACCTATTATTTGCATAGATTTCCCTGGTGGCTCAGTGGTAAAGAATCTGCCTGCCAATGCAGGAGCCACAGGAGACCAAGGCTTGATCTCTGGGTCAGGAAGATCCCCTGGAGGAGGAAATGGTAGCCCACTCCAATATTCTTGCCTGGGAAATCACAGAGGAGCCTGGCAGGCTATAATCCATGGGATCGCAAAAAGAGTCAGACACGACTTAGCACCTAAGCAACAATGATAACAATTATTTGCATAGTACTACTTTTATAGATACTATAGAGAAGTATACAAAATATGCTTCTGCTCCTGAAGGAATCTGCAATCTGGTTAGGGGAGGAAGTTTCAGGCATGTGAAAAAAAGAAGTAGCAAAACCAGGCACATGCAATACATGCTAAATAACTGATGCTCATAATCAGAGGTATGTGTACAGTTAAATAACCATACTCACGAGTTAGAGCAATCTATAAAGAAATCACATTTGATGTAAGCTCTGAAGAAGAGAACCACTTGGATAAAACAGAAGAATAAGAGAAATAGGAATAAGAACAGGGGAGCAGAGGAGTGGGGAAGTGGGAAAGCTTTAGGGAAGTTACGGAAACAAGGACTGGACTTGGCTGCAGCGGAGAAACCTGGGGAAACAGTAGAAACTAGGGCTGAGAATCAGGTGGAAGTCAGACCAGCAAGAATATGAATGCAAAGTCAAGGAATTCAGACCTCCTTCCATAGGTAATGTTCAGCCACTGCACACTTTGCGTTAGTGGAATGATGGGATAAACCTGGAGATTATACAGGAGCAATGGCAGGAGTCAGGGGTAGGGCCAAGTATGTAGGAGATATAAGAGCCCCATGAGGCTAGTTATTTGGCATTCTATATTCTTTAAATGGCCTGTTCAATATCTATTTAGTAAGGTATAAAGGAATATCCTATGAACCTAGACTATATCAAAAGTATTAAAAGTACTTTTAATATTTGTATTAAAGTATTTAGTTATTAATATTTTTAATAATTTAATTTAATTGTATGAAAGTATTTGTATTAAAGCCACTTTGTATTAAAAGTAGATGTGTTATGGTCACTGACTATAACATTAATACTCTTTTGGAACTTTCTGGTTTTCAAGTTAAAAATTGCCTCCCACTTTTCAGACCACAGGTGTTTCCTCTTTCCCCCGTGAGTCCTTGTCACATTCAAATTCTTGGCTTTAAAACCATGAGGCCCACCAATTGCCCCAGTAAATAGTGCTATATGGCGCATTAATCATTTTCAGAATTTCAGGGCACTGAACTGCCTACCCCGAGGGACTCTCGGCTTGCTGGTTTTAGACTTGATGTGGCCTTTTTCACACTGTGCAACTTCCTATGTATGTGTCATCAAAATAAAACCAGGTAGGTCAGTATTGGTGAGGACAAGTTGTTCAATTTTTATTCTTGGGTGGGCACTGCCTGTTCTGGCAGAAGTAAGACCAAAATTCATCTTGCCAGTTATTAAACAGACATAACTGGAGAACTGAGTGACATGGCACTTCATTTTGATGTAACACGGTGGTGGTTTAGTCGCTATGTTGTGTCTGGCTCTTGTGACCCCATGGACCGTAGCTTGCCAAGCTCCTCTGCCCATGGGATTCTCTAGGCAAGAATGCTAGAGTGGGTTGCCATTTTTTTCTCCAGGGTATCTTCCTGACCAGGGAATTGAATCCGAGTCTCCTGCATTGCAGGCAGATTCTTTACCGACTAAGCCACCAAGGAAGCCCACTGAGCTACAAGGAATGTAGTGTATAGATATGATAACATCACTCAGACAGGGCTTACCAGATGGCTCAGTGGTAAAGAATCTGCCTGCCAATGCAGGAGCTGCAGGAGACATGGGCTCCATCCCTACGTTGGGAAGATCCCCTAGAGGAGGAAATGGTACCCCACTCCAGTGTTCTTGCCTGGGAAATCCCACGGACAGAGGAGACTGGCAGGCTACAAACCACAGGGTCACAGGGAGTCACGTGTGACTAAGCAAGTGAGCACTAGGATAGAGATATTATAACCTCACTCAGACAGGTCTCCCAGATAGCTTCCTGGCTGGTGCACCTCATTCCCTGCACATGATTAGGACCAATCAAGCTTTCCCCCTTTGATAAAGGCAGTTGATAACTCTAGGATGGCTGCCACCGACCTAGTCAGAGACCAGGTGGGTTCACCAAGGTTCTACTGTGTGTGATCACAGATCCTAGGTCACCCAAGGGTAAAGTTAAATTTGACTATGTTTCACATTCTCTGATCTGGTCCTGAACTTGCCACATTGGCTCTGGGGTTACCTCTTCTGTTCTTACTCATATCTGCTAAGAAAGCAGTAGGCAGTAGGACAGTCTTTTTTGGATTCAGTATTTAATTACATGATTTTATCTATCATATAATCTTGCTGCTGCTAAGTTGCTTCAGTCGTCCGACTCTGTGGGATCCCATAGACGGCAGCCCAACAGGCTCCCCCGTCCCTGGGCTTCTATGCTTTAACACTGAACCATCTGAATGAAATGAAATCCATAAGTAATGAGGTGCCATACTTTTTTAGTATTGATTTGCAATCTTTTTTAATGTAGATGACCTTAGTAGACCAAAGACCCTACTCACTTCCTCATGACCATGCCAACTAAGATATTCCACCCTAGAAACTAAATGTATGGAACAAAACTCTACACAGAAAGATTAATATAGACTTTAATAATATTGCATTTTATTAAATATTTTAATCATTATTTGAGGCCAAAAATATACAGAAATTATCATGATTAGAAACCATAGATCTCTAAGAAACCTTTATAAATGATAGACAAAATTACTCTGTTTCAAAATTCATTCTACTGTATGAGTAGTATCTTGTGATAAACAAGTCAACAGTTAACCATTTTGTCTCAGTGAGGTTG
>SJYC01029283.1:0-16147 GCA_006408675.1 Madoqua kirkii | reverse complement strand
TTCTCTTTCTCTCCTGGCTCATAAATCACTCCCAGGCATGACATCATGTATCACCTGTTCGCTGATTGTCCACCCCATCACCACTTTAGAAGATAAGCCCCAGGGACACAAGGCTGTATCTTTTTTGTTCTCTGCTCTACTTCCACTGTCTAGAACAATTCCCCAAACATCATGCGAACTAATAAGTTGCCTTTAAATAAAATAAAATTTTAATTAAACATATGTAATTTATTTACTTTATTAAGCTACAAGAGGCTTATATTATAGGTGTAGTCAATGAATTCCCTTGGTTTTACAAAGTTCCCAGTTGAATCCCTGTGGGGTGGCTGGCGATAACATCCACGGTTCTGCCATCCATTTCTATCTGTATACGCAAGATGTCGTTTATACACAGTTGCAAGTGTTATTTGCATCAACAGCAACTAAACCTGGACACTAACTAGTTCCTTGTGAACAAGAAAAATAATAAAATATTCTCAATAAATCTGAAGGCACATAGAGTCAAGAAGCTTAAGACACCACACATATACAAAGAAACCACACAAAGAAAAAGCAGATGATTAGTAGTCACACATGTGGTAATCAAACTAATCACAAAACCATGGGAGGAGAAGATCAAGGCCAAATCATTTGATTCACCTCCAACACTATCAATCTACACAGTTTCCACAGAAAACCTTCTGGGCCATTTATTATCGTCTGTTCTCTAGAGTTTTTAGAACAGAGTATGAAGTCTACCCACAGAAACGTTCTTTAAATAGGTCCACAAAGAAACATCTTGGGGGACTCACTGAATAATGATATAATGAACCCAGGATTTTGCACACACCTTAATGGAGTATGGGTATTCTAATGTACTTATTCATGAATATCAAGTTAAGCCTTCTTGGAGATTCCAGGAACTAAAAGACTTTCACCATTAGTCATTTTGACAAGGGCTCTATGCAATTTACTTCTGGCCAAGGATCAGGAGAGTCACAAGGGAAATCAGATGCTCAGCTTTCATGACAAAATACTGGGGAATTCTCAAGGACAGTCCCTTTCTCTTGAACAGCCTCAAATGCATCCAAAAACCAGGCATATGCACAGAGATATGCATGCACACACACACACACACACACACACACACACACACACACACACACTACCTCAGATACATCATAGGAGATGACAGGAGAGATATGGAGCATTCATATGCTCCTTTTAGCTTTTTTTCTTTCTTTCTTTTTTTAAACTATTTTATCATTTTCATGTTTTGGAAAGGATAACGAAACGAATATATCTGAGAATTAGGGTATTTGTACATTCGGGGAAGATTCAATCATGGAAAAGCAGGTTGTTAAGTGACATCAAGCATTTCTATCTCTTGTCTCATCTTTCATTCACAGTCCACGTGCTGAGTGAGTGCAGTCAGAATGGCCTCCTGTTCAGCACGGGTCCCAGGAGCAGCCAGTATCAAAGAGCAGCAGCGCACTCTCGAGCCGAACATAACTGTTATGAAACAAGTATTGAAGATGAGGCTTGATGTGGTTGCAGACACGCCTTCTCATCCCAAGGAGAAACCAGGAAATGACAAGAACGGAGTTGGATAGGAAAGTAACAGGTAAATGCTAGACAGGACTGAATAAATGACGTATTCTAAAATAGTCTCTCATAGCAACAAAAAAGACTAAAAATAATTTTATCTCACTTTGTTCTGATCTGCTGACTCTAAGTGGCCCAAAATAAGATTTGTAACTTTTTCCTTATTCATCAAATGCTATATATGTATAATATCAAATATATGTGTGTGTGTGTGTGTGTGTGTGTATGAACAGAATCAATAGGCACAAAATATATTCATTTACTTATTAAACAAATATGTACTGAGCACTTACTCTGTGACAAACACTGCTCAGACACGGGGGAAATAACAGTAGATAAAAAGACAAAAATACCTGCTCTTGTGGGAATTATATTCTAGTGGAAGGAGACAGATAATAAAAAAGTAACAAGTAAATATGCAGAATGTTGGATAGTTATAACTGCTATGGATAAGAATCAATCAGGGAAGAAGGATAAGGTATGCTGTGATACTAATCCAGTAGTCAAGGAAGACTTTACTGAGAAGCGAAGACTAAAGAAAAATCTGAAAGAATTAACGGAGCAAGTTATACAGATATAGAAAGAATATTCTTCTCAATGGGAGTGACAGTTGGTGTAAAGGGAATGTGCCTGGCATGGTCGAGCAAGGTGTATGGGTAGAGTGAAGCACCAACAAGGAGATGGAGTTATTAGAGATCAGACTCCTGCAAGTCTGGTAGTGACTTTGCCTCTGTTCTGAGCAAAATGGAAAGTCAATGGAGGATTCTGAGCAGAGGAGTGAATAATCAGCTTTTAAAAAAACAGATCACTCTGGCTGCTATTTTAAGAACAGACTAAAGGTGAGAGATGGATTGGAAGATAAAAAGGAAGACTAGACAAGAGGTTATTGCTATGATCTTAGCAAAGGATAATGATGTCTCATACCAGGGTAGTGGCAGTGGCATTGATAAGAAGGAAGTAGATTCTGAATATTTTGAAGACAAAGCCAACAGGATGTACCACAGACAAGATGTGAGAGGCATTGAGATTGACTCTAAAGACTATGGCCTGGGCACCTAGAAAAATGCAGTTTCTACAATACATGTCCATGAATGAGGGCCAGAAAAAAATTGGCAAGAGCAAGTTAAACATGGTGGGAAATATAGACATCCTAATTTTGAGAGAACAATTTAGCATTCAAGTTGAGATACTTCAATCTCACGTTTAAAGGAGAGATCCAGGCAGTTACATAAATTCAGGGACTTTTCAGCATATGAATAGTGGTAAAATCACAAGAATGAATGAGATTTCACAGGAAGTACAGTGAGAACAGAGAGAGGTGTGAGGACTGAGCCTTGGGCCATGTAAAAATTGAGAAGTCAGGCGATGAAGAGGAATAACAATGGAAAATAAAAAGAAATGGCCAGTGAAATAAAAGGAAAATCTGGCTTATCCGGGAAGGCAAGTGAAAAATATATCAAGAAGAAGTAATAATCAGCTGTGTCAGATTTTACTCATACTTTGGGTAAGAGGTGGGCTGGGCACAGATCTTGATTTTAATGACACCAGATCTTAGTGATGTAGATAAGAGCAGTCTCTGTGAAATACTAAAAGTAAAAGCTTGATGCAGGATGAAATGGGAAGCTGAAGACAGTGAGCACAGTTGCCTCTTCCATGGAGAGTTACTACTTAAAAAAGAGGGAGAAGGGGGCAGTAGTTGATCAAGTAGGTTGATTGTGACATCTTATGTTTTTCTTAAATAGGAAAGGGACAGTGAGGACTTGATCCCATCTACATGCTGATGGAAAAGATTATGCCAGCCAGGGGGAAATTCCAAAGAGAGGAGAACGGCTGGAGCAGAATCTTTCTGGAAGGGGAGGAGCCAACCCTGGACTCCTCCTGGGTAACAGGAGGGAAAACAGAATTGTGGGCACAGAGGCCAGAAGTCAGGTAGAAATTCTCCTCGAATCACCTCTGCTTTCTCGGTAAAAGGAGAAACAAGATCCTCTCCAGATAGTAAAGGTTCAGAGAATAAAGCTAACAACACAATTCCAGTGGGGAAACAGAAACACCGTCCCGAGAGATGGGCTGAGACGCACCGGTCCCCTGCCATCTCTTCACAGACAAACAGCCACACAAGGGTTCAGGACAGGACAAGACGTGCTGCTACACACGGAGTCTTGACCCGGCACACGCCGTGCAGCGTGAGGAGAGCCACACACTCAGAGAAGCGCTTAAAGGAAGTGAAACTCGGTACAGTCAAGTCAGATCCGGCTGTTACTTCTGCCTCTACTTCTGTCCAGACTCGACCATCACCACTGATGGGTTTCAGTTTTACAAGCCAAGAAGTACTTTTGTACTTTAACCTGGTTGTTTTCTGGCAGGGGAGGAGGGGACGTGAGGAACGGAGAGGTGGGTATTTTGTTTGTTTGTCTTAAATTGGGAGAAATCCCAATTTACTAGGTTTTTATACTTCTGTTGCAAAGTCATCAATGCCCCTTTCCACAAAATATCTTCTATTTCCAAACTGGCCTAACGTTGACTACTTTTATATAGGCTGGAATTCTCATATTTCAGTGCAATTTAAGTCTCAATACATGATTTTTTTGAATTAGAGTGAAGCAAGTAGTGTATAAAAACAATACGAAGACTTGCTCTGAATGAAATGAGTAAAGATTCGTTTTCGTTCCATGTTAAACATAGTTAACTACAGAAGTTATATCTGGGACTCGGTTCTTGGTTGCCAATGCTTATTCATTTCTTCAACAACCGCTTTGTAAGTACCTACTAAGTACCAGGCACACAGTATACAGCAGTAAAAAACAAACAAACAAACAAAAAACAGATCAAGATCCTTGCCTTCATGAATCATATTATATTCAAAAGGGAGATATGTAGATAATGGACTATTAATAAATAAGAAATTATTATGTAAGCAGGTTATAAGTACAATGAAAAAAATACAGCAGAGCCAATAGATCAGGTAACCAGTTTGCAACATAAATGGTGCGGTCAAAGCAAGTCTTGTTGAAAGTTAACATCAGGACATATTTGAAGGAGATGAGCTGTGAGTCAGGCCAGGTCCCTGGGGAAAAGAGAGAAATACAGAGGGGAACAGCAAGTACAAAGACCTGGAGGGGAGGGTTTGCATGAGTGTTTATAGAAGTGTGAGGGGTCAGTGTGAGGGTGGTGGGTGACAAGAGGAACAGTAGAGACGGAACTGGCTATGTAAATTGTGGGGCTCAGCGTAACCTGAAAATGTGGAGTCCCTTGCTCAAAACTATTAAAAATGTCAAGGTAGCTCTGGCAGATCCTTCAACCGTCCGCCAGGACCTAGAAGCCAGCTTTGGCAGGAGATGAGGTCAGATCAAACAGATCAAAAGTGAGGGGACACACTTGAAGGGCTTTCTAGGCCCTTTGTTAGAACTTTGACTTATTCTCTGAGCAAAATGACACATCACTGGAAAGTTTTGACCAATCTAACTTGCAGCATCTTCGCTGAAATAAATCTAAGGGGCCCAAAGAAGAAATGAGAGATTAGACAAGAGACTGTTGCAATAATCCAGGTGAGCGACGACAGTGGCTTGGTACAAAGACAGCATTTGCAGAGGTAGTGAGAAGTTTCAGACTCTGCATACATCTTGAAGATGAAACACAGACTAGAGATGGGTTTTTGTGTAAGGAGGAAGAAAAATTTCAAGAAGAATGAAGAATGACCGCCAAGGTTTTTGGCCTGAGGAACAGAAAAATGGGAGGTGCCCTGAGCTTAGAGAAGGAAGTCTAGACAGACGTGGAGGTGGTGGAGGGGGATGATGAGAAGTTCAGTCCTCACCCAGACGCCTGCCTCTTAGACATTCGGGCAGTGAAGACAGGGAGTTGGCAGTAGGATTCATTAGTGTGGTGTCCAGGGGGTGGTTGGGCTGGAGCTACAAATGTGAGAATAATCAGAAAAGCCATAATTTTGCGGTACAATTAAAAGTGCAACTAAATTAAAGTTCTCAAGGGATCTAGGTTCTCAAAAGATCTTGACTAATTAAAATTCTTCCTGTGTCATATGGATTTGGGCTAATGACATCTGTGTTGTTATATTTACTTTTTACTCCATTTCCCTTTGATTAAAACCTCTTTTTCCCCTTTCATTTGACAGCTGAAACTGAATACCAAGGAATTTAAAATGTGACTAAGAAGAAATTGGGAGAAATTGTGTCTAAATATCACAATTAGTTTTCCGTACCAGCAGCAGACTTTCATTTTGGAACAGATTGTTTACTTTTTAATCTCCAGAATGATCCTTCTGTTACATAAATGTAAAGAAATATTCATGTATTATATCTGTGCTGCCATCTACATGCTGCTATCTACATTAAGCTAAATGTAGATAATAAATTTTATGGAATATTGTGTGTTAGTCATTTAGTTGTGTCCAGTTCTTTGCAACCCCATGGACTATACCTGGCCAGGCTTCTCCGTCCATGGAATTCTCCAGGCAAGAATACTGGAGTGGGTTGCCATTCTCTCCTCCAAGAGATCTTCCTGACCCAGGAATCAAAACTGGGTCGCCTGCAATGCAAGCAGTTTCTTTACCATTTGAGCTATCCAGGAAGCCTGATAATTTTCCACAATAAATAAAATAAATATTTGGGAAACTTAACCAGTAGATTGAGCAGAGGTTGTATGTTATTTATGTTTCTCACTGGAAAAAAAGAACTATCCAGTGATGGGAAGGACCAGCAGTGTACCATGTCTGGACTTTTGCTTGTAGCTGGTAAGGGTTTTTCTGCTAGTTTTAGGAGCTGCTTGTGGGACAGAAGGGACCTTTGCAAAGACCCTATGAATCATTAGTCAATCAATACTGTGGGAGGAGAGGGCCCTGGAAGAAGGCAAGAAATTGGAAAGAGGGGTATTTTTCCCTAAATTTATTCAGTAACAAATCCACAACTCCAGCACATCCCCCAGGAAGACAGGGAACAGCAGTTTTAAGAGAATCTGGAGACAGCTTGGTTAGCAGGACCCCTGTCACGTCTGGATAGCTGGGGTGCATAATATTAGGAAAGATCGGCAGGTGGGAAGGACAGGGCAGAGTTGGGCACATGGTGACCATATGTGAGGCAGCCCTCCCAGGAGTTCAGAAATAATTTGAAAATGTCTTACAGAAGCGGAGTGATATTTAGTAATTACAGCAGAAGGCAGTCAGGGTCTCTGTAATCGAGCTCACTGTTTATCCACACCATCTTTATGCCCAGCTTGGGAAAAGATGCATACAGATACATATCCTAACTCCAAACAGGGGCTGAGGTACTGGCTTCTTTGAAATGAGCTTTCCTCTAATACAGTCCGCTAGCCACAGCAAAGTCAGGTAGAACCACAGCATTTCTCTAAGCTGAGTGAGGTACATTCACATTCTTTCCAGTCTCTCCCTGATTCCTTTTCCCTCTGTCTCAGTGGGAATGAGTGTGAAGTGGAATCCTGAGTTAGGAGTTTGGGATTAACATGTATACACTACTATATACAGAAAATAGATAACTAATAAGGACATACTGTATAGCACAGGGTCAATATTCTGTAATAACTTTTTGTCGGAAAAGAATCTGAGAAAGAATAGATATTTGTATATGCACAACTGAATCACTTTGCTGTATACTTGAAATTAATACAGTATTGTAAATCAATGGTACGCCATTATAAAATAAAAATCAAATTAAATTTTTAAAAGTTGAATCCAGATTCCCATTGCTCTTTATAATTAGAATTGCACTGATCCTTACTGTGCAATGAGTAAGTCTTCCTCAGTGGCTCAGGTGGTAAAGAATCTTCGTGTCAGTGCAGAAGACCAGATTTGATTCCTGGTTTGGGAAGATCCCCCGGACAAGGGCATGGCAACCCACTCTAGAATTCTTGCCTGCAGAATTCCATGATCAGAGGAGCCTGGTGGGGTTGCCAAGAGTCAGACACGACTGAGTGACTAACACTTTCAGTTTCACTTCACTATGTAGTGATACTATATCCTCATTCTGTTCTTATACTTCAACGAGATAAGATAAGCCTAGAGATGTTACTGTTGAATAGCTCAGTATAATATGGGTTATAATAATGTTTGTAGTGCTTATAAATTTAATATGAAATAGAACATTTCCCCCCTGCAGTTTACATTCAGTTTATTTTCAGGTTTGAAAATGGCTTTTTATTTAGGGGTGCATGAACAGGTAATCCCAGGGATGGGGGGAGCCTAGTGGGCTGCCATCTATGGGGTCACACAGTCAGAGACTACTGAAGCAACTTAGCAGTAGCAACAGCAGAACAGGTAGGAGATGGTGAATGGATCCTAACACACACATAAAAGGAAGAAATATGTCTCCTTCTCATGTCTTAAAAAATATAATTATGTCTTGCAGTTTCAAACTGCATATAACATAACTAGTTGTTTTATTTGACAATGAACCTCTAAAATATATACAAAAAAAAAATTTAGCTTTGTAACCTGAAAAGACCTAAGAAATTTTAGGATTATGTCATGTATGTTAAGCAATTTTTTCATTCTGAAAAGTCACATAAAACAGAGTTTCTCAAATCTGGAGCTGGAAGCTGTTTCACGGAGGGAGGCTGTCCTACACACTGGACCACGTGGACCACCACCCCTGGCCTCTGACCAACCATGACAGGCCTTTAGCCCCCAGCCCAGAGACATGACAATGAAAAGTGTGTCTTGAGGTTGCTAAAGGTCCCCTGAGTGGCAAAATCACCCCTGGCTGAGTACCACTGACACAGAATCTACTACTTTACAACTGCAATAGAGATAGAAATTGATGTTTACAATATATTTTGTAATTCTTTCATTCTGAGCAACTGTTTTGAAATCATCAACCAAGAGAACACAGCCAAGCTTTGCCAAAAGGATAAAGACATCATCTCTTCCAAAACCGTCAAATAACACCCTGCACACTGTCATCTGATGAAGCACACCAATGATCCGTTATCTCTGTGTCATAGTCCTGCACCTCACAGATGCCACAGTTGACTAATCTACTTCCTTCTTCAGAAATGCAACAGCCTAGAAACAGCAAGTGTCAGGCGATTTTTGTCCACTCAGTAGGATTTATGTCTCACCAAGCTGGGCAACAGGCAGGAAGACCACAGAATTGCGTTGCAAAAGCCTGTTGGTTTTTCATCTGCTTACTGATAAGGGCTTGACTTTGAGCACACTTTCTCAGGGACATTTTTTAAAACAATTAGTTTTCACGTCTGGCATTTAAGAAGCTTTATGACAACTGCTTAGATTTCTACTGCACAGGGGAAAGACAGTGGTAAAACACTTTGGAATGACTGAATGATAAATAAACCCAGGCAATTTTTTTTTTCATATTTATCTATTACCTTCTTGTTTGCTCTTTGATGAAAAGCTAAAGTTGTCCAGAGCTCTTGTGTACACTGTTTCTAATGAGGAATATAATGAGAATATCTGCAGCCAGCCTATTTTTGAGACTAGGTGATCGAGCCACTTATTTCAAGCAGTATTTGATTCAAGATCGTACCAACAATGTCACTAACTTTGATTAGTTCTTAATTTATTATGTTGATGCCTGATTGTGGTGGAACTTTGATCCTGTTTTGCTGACTTTGTATACTGTGTATCAAAGGCCTCAAGAAGGAGAAAGAAACACTGAGTAGTTTGATGTTTGAAAAAAGTTCTGAGACAGTTTCATTCAACATCTGTTTTTAAACTTCCTCTACTTATTATACTTTTTTCTAGACCTCCCACACTTTAAAAGGAGTTTTCCAGACAAGGATATCCAGGTGGTGCCATATCTAAAGACACCGATGAAAAGAGAAAATTTATTCCCATGCTTTTAGTGAGGAACCAACAAGAAAAGAGGGAATAGATTCTTCATCTCATCCTTGGCAGGGCAGATGAGAAAATAGAGAAACAGAGGGAAGAGGAAACTTTCTGCTGTTAAGGAAACTGATCCAGATAATGACATGGACGCATTTCTCTGCATTTTGCAAAGTAAATTTCATTCTTTTGAAAGTGTCTGGTTTTTTAATTTGAATTTCTTGGTGTAGATAAAAAGATTTTTGAGAATTGTTTTTCCTTCTTTAATTAAAAAAAATAATATTCAATAGCAACTATCTGAAGAAAGGGAGAAAAAAAAAGGAAAAAAAAAATAAGAGAAGCCACAAAGCCCCAGCTGCACTTAGTTCCTGTTCACTCAGGCTGGCTCGTGACGTAGGTTTGCTGTATTTTGAATTCACATATTAGAAACATTCATTCAGAGAGGAAACTAGCTTTGGCATAATCAACAGAAGAAAATAGCATTCATAGAACTGTTATTCAAAAAGAAGCACAGAGCTGTACTTCTTTTTCTAATGAACCTTACTTGGTTTTGCTATAACAGGGAGGGAAAAGAGTTGTACTTTATGGTGGGTAACTTCTGACTCTGATGCTGGGAAAGATTGAAGGCAGGAGGAGAAGGGGATGACAGAGGATGAGATGGTTGGATGGCATCACCAACTCAATGGACATGAGTTTGAGCAAACTCTGGGAGATGGTGGAGGACAGGAAGCCTGGCATGCTGTAGCCCATGGGGTCGCAAAGAGTCAGACATGACTTAAGCGACTGAACAACAACCACTTCTGACATGAAAATTTCAACAGAAGTTTCATATATAATTATTGGAATATGAGAAAGAATCAGACCTTGCAGTTTGGGTAGCTGAGAGTTTGGCGTCTCAACTGCTCAAAACAGGGGAGCTGGAAGAAAAAGGCATGCCTTGCTTTGGGGACTTTGCAGGGCCCAGAATTAAGTTATCTTGTTTTCTCCAACCACAGTTCTGGGCTGCACTTTAAAGCAACTCTATTTGTAGCATCAGTGCCACAGTTGAGGTCCCCAAGCTACAAGTCCTGTCCTCAGCCGGCCCCTCACTAGGCCCTGTCCTGTTTCCTTGTACAGTCTGTAAGACCCTCCCTGGACTGAAGCTGCTTTGAAATGACACCTCATATCTGCACACCAGATCTAATTTAGTGCAGTAAAGAATAATTCACTTGTTAAAGACATTCTTGCCAGTCTTTCATGCTAGAAGCCTATGTCTCAGAACTATGGTTTCCAGCTGCCATGGTTTCGTGGCATTAGGCTGCTGTGTGTCATATACCACTGCCCTATTCATAATATTTAGACAGTGCCATAGCAACTCATAAAATACGACCTCCAGAGGTCTGCATTCCTCCACCTCTGTGTCAAGTATTAGAGAAATTCCTGAGGAAGGGAGCCATACTACAGAGCATCTGAACTGCTCCCTTTAAGGTAGCGATTGCAGAAACCTAGAGCAGAAACATGTCCTAGGATTCTATATTCAGTTCCAGAAATGTCCCCATGTACTTGCAGTTTTCTGGTTTTATTTAGAAGGCATCAAATTCTCTTATTTAATTCTATAAAGGGCTACTAAAATCTCACCACTTTTATAGTTAATCTTCTTTCTCTTTCCACAGTAGGAAAAACAGATTATCATCTTTTATTACTAAGCACTTTATATAAAAGTAATAGTGGAGGTGGGCTTCCCAGGTGGCTCAGTGGTGAAGGAACCACCTGCCAGTGCAGGAGATACACGAGACACAGGTTCGATCCATGGGCCAGAAAGATCCCTGGAGGAGGAAATGGCCACCCACTCCAGTATTCTTGCCTGGAAAATTCCATGGACAGAGGAGTCAGGCTGGCCCCTGCCAGGGGGTAATAAAGGGGTCACAGAGTCAGACACGACTGAGTGACTGAACACACACATATTAGTGGAGATGACAGAGATGCAAATATCTAAGACCTGGTTTTCTTTCCATATGCTTCTTGAAATTCGGAAGCAAATTTCTCATTTGAGCTTGCTTTTCAAAGATTTACTTTGCATTAAAATAGGTTTTCTACAGTGTTAGCACAGAGACTTTCTTTTCAGCAGCTTAAAATGAGAAACATTTCTTTTCTCAGAGTTTTTCCAGAAGTAGCTCAGCTGGTGGTTCTGGCCCAGGGTCTCTCATGAGATTTTTTGTGGTTAAGCTGTTTGCCAGGGAGCACTCGTTGGTTTTCACATTCTTGGCTTTGTTATATAATGTTCAACAGATTCTGTCTCTCCTCTCTTTTTAAGTTTAAATTCTCTGTACCCTTTGTCACTAAGGTATCATCAACATCCCTCTGACTGGAGTATTTTTGCCTTCACCTGAGTTCCTCAGAAAGCAAAACCACTGGCTGAAATAATTCCCGTAATTTCTCGATCAGGAAACAGCCCTGAGTGAGGTCCGGTTGTCAGGCTACGGCCCGGGGCCACTCAAAGCCCCCAGGCTGCTCACAGTGTCCGTTGGGCAGACCCAGCTTGATGGAACATGACACTCAGTTCTGGTATTTTCTAGGAGAGGAGGCCCAAAAGTGCACACGAATCACTCAGGTCTCTTGTTATGATGCAGATTCTAATTCCTTGGTTCTGGGATGAGCCCTAGCTCCTGCATCCAGCACAGAGGTTTCAAGTAAATACCATTAACTACCTCCCCGGTAACCCCCGTCACTGTGAGCAACCCCTCTTCTCCACCTCTTCTCCATCAAGCTTGTGGAGCAGGTCACTACTTCCTATCTGCATTTTGTTCAAAATATCTTCCTCAGTATTATTCTCTATTTGCAAAGGCACTGCTCACACCAGATTGTTTCCTCTCACAGGGTTAGCAAAGTAGCCTATTACTTCACTTAGTTTCAAATGTTTCCTTGTAGTATTTTACAGAACACACAGTATTTTACATATTCCTCATATCTGACCCTCAAAACAATTCATATGGTAGGCCAGGCAAACATTATCCAGCTTGGAAACAAGGAAACAGGCTCAGGAAGAGTGAACTACTTTCTCAAGGTCATAAAGCTACCAAGTTGCCGAGCTGAAACTTAGGTCTAAGTCCCAGTTCCCCTAATTGAATCTGCTTTCTTAAAGCCAAATAATTGTGCACGCACTACGTGCTAAGTCACTTGAGTGGTGTCTGACTCTTTGCGACCCCATGGACTGTAACCTGCCAGGCTCCTTTGTCCATGGCATTCTCCAGGCAAGAGTACTAGAGTGGGTTGCCATACCCTCCTCCAGGAGATGTTCCTGATCCAGGGATCGAATTCACATTTCTTACGTCTCCTGCATTGCCAGGTGGGTTCCTTACCACAACTGAATCTGCCTTCTTAAGGCTAAATAACAGTATCACCACAATAAAACCCTCTAAAGCTTTCACCACATCTTGAAGACATATGGCAACTGAGAACTGCAAATGGGGTACAGATTATGAAATTTAACAGCCCTGACTCTATACCTGGTAGCTCCAGGAACTCACAGACTCTAGAATGTGTCCAACATTACTGAACTACGATTCAAATCTACAGTTACTACAGTCATCTATAGTTATCTGTACAACTGACAATGGGCTCGAATCTACTGACTTCAGCCTCCGCGCTTTTCCATCTCACTCCCTTAAAGACCCCTGGTGCTGTGAGCTTTCCGTGACATGTGCGGACAACCCATCCAAAGTTAGTTTCTGCCAGTCTCAGAGATGAGCCTCTGCCGTGGATGGGTTTTGTCTCCTGCTCTGCAACAGCACTTGTACCACCTCTGGACGGAACCCCCAGTGCTACAGAATCTGCAGCCATGCCCCTTCATTCTTTTCAAATCCAAGCCTTAATCAGGCTCTCCCGCCCGCCCACAAGCCCTCTCTGATGTCCCAGGCCCTCAGGAAACCATCCCTCGCTTGTCCTCAGACACCTGCGGCTTCTGCTACCCAGTCTCATACTTGGCACCTTCTCTAGGACCCATCCTGGGTCCTGCATGTCCTCACGGGGCCATCCCAGTCATGTCACCCTTTCCCCCAACATTCAGGGTTCTCCTTGCCAAGGACTATCGATACATGAAAGGCTACTTCTTCTCCCTGGAACATCCTCCCACATATTAAACCATCTTGAAAATGCCCGTTTAGCCTTTCCTTGTCAGTTAAGACACTGCTTCTCTTGTGAAGTCCCTGCTGATGTTTCCAGGTGACACAGGAGAGACCTCTTCAGGGTTCTCAGCACATTCTGGACGATGCCCCCTTGGATCAACTGTGTGATCACACTGCCAGTGTCTGCACGTCTGTTTCCCACCAAAGACTCCTCATCATGGACACAGTCATCTGCTTCTCCACTGCACTGAGTACATGGCCCAGCACAACCAGAGCTTAAGATGTGATAAATGAATCAGAAAATAAAATGATGTCCCCATAAAAATGAAGACATTCTGTGTTCTATTAAGCTTAAGAAGTAAAAGTGCTTTGTCACTCAGTCGTGTCTGACTCTTTATGACCCCCATGGACTGTAGCCCTCCAGATTCCACTGTCCAGGGGATTCTCCAGGCAAGAATAATGGAGTGGGTTGCCATTTCCTTCTCCAATGCATGAAAGTGAAAAGTGAAGCGAAGTCATTTAGTCATATCCGACTCTTAGTGACCCCATGGACTACAGCCCACCAGGCTCCTCCGTCCATGGGATTTTCCAGGCAAGAGTACTGGAGTGGGGTGCCATTGCCTTCTCCATCTAGGCAATCTGAAATCTACATTTTTAAACTTTTTGTTCTAAGAAGACCCTCTACCTACTCCCCAGTGGACAACCTTGTAGTCAACCTTTCCACAGACAGCAATTAACTTATTTTTTTGTGACAACTGCTCTGCTTCCACAGAGAGTTAACTTCTTTTGTTTCCAAAACCCCGCAGGCATAATTCTATTCAAGCATCTCAGGGGGAGACGGACAGTAGCTCTGTGTCTACCTGTCTGTTAGACCATGAACTACACAAAAGCATGGTATTCACCTAGTTCATGCTTAGTTTTCAAAGCTCATCAATGTTTAGCCCTTTTCAGGTATATACTGATCCACTTATAAGATACGGGAGGGGAGAAAAGCAGGAGGAAAGTAGAAAGACACCAAGACACCTTTGTGGCCAATGTTGTGGATGCAAACTAGCTTCGGTGGACTTAAAAACCTGGAAGTACAGCAGAGTCAAACTGATCTTCCTTCTGCTAGTGAGTAGTTGTGGAAACCGGAGGTGTTCCTACAGCAGCAAATTTCTAGGCTCTGTTCCCTGGGTGTCAAGAGTCAGTGCCGAGCTCGCAGCTATGGGAGTCTGCTTTCCAGCACCCCTAGTGTTAGAAGTCAGCCACAGCGGCAGCAGTGATAGCTATTTAATTCCCAGGAATTAACACCTGCATTTAGAGAAGGAAATGGCAACCCACTCCAGTATTCTTGCCTGGAGAATCTCATGGACTGAGGAGCTTGGCAGGCTATAGTCTATGGGGTTGCAAAGAGTCAGACACGACTAAGTAACACACACACACACACACCACCTGCATTAGGGCTCTGGGAACTGTTCTACAACCTACAGCTTTAGTAAAGGCCTCAGGCATAGCAGCCTCCCAGTGGGGTCATTCTGGGGTCAGTCCTGGGGGCCCAGCCCAGACTCCTCTCCCGTCACTTCTAATATGTGTGTAAGCACATAATTTCCTGAATTAAAACCTTCTTGCTTAAAATACTTACAGTGATAGTTTCTGTTTCTTGAGTTCATCCTATCAGATCCAGTAAGAGGGAATAAGGGGAGAGGGTTGTGGGAGTAAGGCAGAGGGAAAGCAGAGGGAGAGGGGTGTTCCTGCCTGGAAAAGCTCAGGGCTGTCAAAAGAATTTACCATTTGTTCTAGCAACACCTGATGAGGGTCCTCTGACCTCCATTTCTTAGAGTATTTATTAAAGATTGTTTCCAATTGTGAACCATTCTTCTCTTTCAGAGGTATTTGTACTTCCTACAACTCAGAACTGCCCTTCCTCTAAGACCCACAAGCCATTCCTTTCACAGGTAACCTTGAGGAAGGACAGCCCTGCCTCCCAGGCTCTGTTGAGGATAAAGTGCTAACTTCCATGCCTGCTACTAACCAACAGAGCAGCCAGCAGAGCCTTCTGCACTGACCCACCCCTTACAGTTTCACTTCCCTGACTCTGCTGGAGACCCAGTCACCCCCACTCCTCTGTTCTGCCTTTAACAGGCCCACATCTCTGCAAATCTGGATGGAGCTCAGGGTTTTTTCACAGTCAGTAGTTACTGAACTAAATCTGTTTTTCCCACTTTCACTAATGTCCAGCTGTATTTGACAAGAGAAAGTCTTAACCGTTCTTTTTCTTTTACTCTTGTTACATCCACTTTTTATCCAATGAATTAAGAACATAATTTATTTTTTCTATAAAAAATTTTATATTGGTTTACTTTGTAAAGATTAGGAAAGGCCACAATGATTTGCTGAAGGTGGCAATAAAAGCACATTTTCTCTATATATATTAACAAGGGAAATGTTTTCCAGAATTCCAGATGAATTCCAGAGATTCTCTCCAGAGTAGTTTTTTCCTGTGATTTTTTAATCTGAAGTCTGACAGACGGGATAAATACCTCAAGTACCAATAAATATTAGAAATTTCTAGCATACTTAGAATTTCAGGTTAAATACTAATGATCAATAACCCTTCAAATTTCACCTGCACAACTTTGATTTAGTATAGGAACTATAAATTATGAAATCA
>SJYC01029281.1:0-46926 GCA_006408675.1 Madoqua kirkii | reverse complement strand
AAAAAAAAAAAAAAAGAACCAGGCAGTAGTTAAAGCAGTAAAAGCATTTTAATCAGAGCGTTTTAAGAAGAGAAAAGAGATCTCAGTATAGATCTGGACTCAATTCTGAATACAGCATGGGAGACTTGGGACTTGATAGCCACGGAGCAGAGTGAGGATCAGTGGATGGAAAATTACAAATAGGAAATATCAGGGGTAAAGGAGTATTTTGGCTGCAGCAACATAATAGGAGTCTCGCTGAAGACAGGCCAGATGATCAGACATCACCTGGGAGTGCTGGGGGTGTAGGAACCAACCAGATGCTCACCGGGATTGGATAATGATGGGGGAGTCTTGATAAACTGACTTACTTAGCAGGAGACTTGCTAAAATTGGATTTTTTAAAGAAAGTGCATAGATGAGCCCAAAAGAAGGTACAGAAGTACTGAAGTTTGGTCAAGCAGAGAATCTTTGTCATTAGAATCTCTGTTGCTTAGGGAATTTTCTGTATCAATAAATTTAGCTAAAATGACAGATGGCATATCCCTACTTTTTAAGAATATGTCACTAAGAATACTAACTCTATTTCACCCTATCACTTCTTTGTTATAAATTATAGCAGTTGGAGAAAACACGCATATATGAACACTACATGACTGTCCAAAGCAGAAAGTCACAGAAGGTGGGACGAGGCTTCCTGGATTTAATTCTAATCTAAAACATTATTTTATGTTTCCATCAAAATCCCAGGCTGTGATGGCAGCAAGGCAACACTGAACATAAGAGAGGCAGATGGCAGACCAAGGAAGGACCTGCATCTGAGGACTGCTTGAAGAGCTCAGAGTTCCCGGGTTATAGAGTAAGTCCTTTAGAGGAACTCTGAACCACCCTCCAGTAATACTGCAAGGTGGCTCCTGGCAGATGGAGCAGTTTATGGTTGCCAGGACCCATTTAACAATGATCACTAATGTCACTCTGGAGCTGACTATAGCTCAGATCATGAACTCCTTATTGCCAAATTCAGACTTAAATTGAAGAAAGTAGGGAAAACCACTAGGCCATTCAGATATGACCTAAATAAAATCCCTTATGAATATACAGTGGAAGTGACAAATTCAAGGAATTAGATCTGACAGACAGAGTGCCCGAAGAACTATGGACAGAGGTTTGTAACTTTGTACAGGAAGCTGTAATCAAAGCCATCCCTAAAAAAAGAAATGCAAAAAGGCAAAATGGTTGTCTGAGGAGGCCTTACAAACAGCTGAGAAAAGAAGAGAAGCAAAAGGCAAAGGAGAAAAGGAAAGATGCACCCATCTGAATGCAGAGGTCTAGAAAATAGCAAGGAGAGATAAGAAAGCCTTCATAAACGAACAATGCAAAGAAATAGAGGAAAACAACAGAATGGGAAAGACTAGAGATCTCTTCAAGAAAATTAGAGACACCAAGGGAACATTTCATGCAAAAATGGGCACAATAAAGGACAGAAATGGTAAGGACCTAACAGAAGCAGAAGATATTAAGAAGAGGTAGCAAGAATATACAGAAGAATTACACACAAAAAAAGATCTTAATAACCCAGATACCCATGATGGTGTGATCACTCACCTAGAACCAGACATCTTGGAATGTGAAATCAAGTGGGTCATAGGAAGCAACACTATGAACAAAGCTAGTGGAAGTGATGGAATTTCAGCTTCAAATGCTTCTCTCACAATCCCAAACCAGAAGAATTTAGCTCTCTCTAGTTGTGGTTATCTCATTACTTCTGAAAAGTTGGAGGAAAATGAGAGATGGGTTAGCACTCCTAACTTTTCAGATTTTAACCATGTGTTGAAATGATTCACAAATTATTAGATAAGATCATGACCAAGCTGGAAATAAAACTAAAAGGTCACAAAGTCTTTTTTTTTTAAATTTATTTATTTGTTTTTGCCTGTGCTGGGTCTTCACTGCTGCATGAGCTTTTCTTTAGTTACGGCAAGTGGGGGCTTCTCACTGCGGTGGTTTCTCTTGTTGAGAACAGGCTCTAGGGCTCACGGGCTTCAGTAGTCACGACACGTGGGCTCAGTAGTTGTGGCTCCCAGGTTCTCGAGCACAGGCTTAATAGCTGTGGTGCATGAACTCAGTTGCTCCATGGCATGTGAGATCTTCTCGGATCAGGGATGGAACCCAAGTCTCCTACACTGGCAGGCAGATTCTTTACTACTGAGCCACCAGGGAAGTCCTCGTTTTATTTTCTTCTATTTTAATACAGAAATTTGTAAGAGTATTTCATTCAAACATGAAAAATCCGGGATATATTTGAATATAAACATAAGTATGAACCATAAACCAGAGCTATTTAAGTAAATCAGTAATGAATGTGGAAAAAAAGATCAGAGAATTGATATAGGCATAAAATCACAAATGAAGTAATATAACATCAGGCAATCAATACTCTCATTTTACTTTTTCTTCAAAATATACTTTATTTCTTGGAGCAGTTTTAGGTTCACAGTGACGTGAGGGGAAGGAAAGGGATTTCCCATTCACAGCCTCCCTGTTCTCCCTGATCAACATTCCCCACCAGATGGTTGTTCATCTGCTACAAATGATGAATCTACATGGACACACCATAGTCACCTGGAGTCCATAGTTCATGGTTCACGCTTGGTGTTAAACCTTCTGTGGGTTTGGACAAATCTGTAATGACATATATCCACCATTATAGTATCATACAAAGTAGTTTACTGCCCTAAAAATCCTCTGTGTTCCAACTATTCACACTTTACTCCCTACTAACCTCCAGCAACCACTGAACCTTACACTGTCTCCATAGCTCTGCTTTCTCCAAAATGTCATGCAGTTGTAATCATACAGTATGTTGGATTGGCTTCTTTCTGTTCAGATTGGCTTCTTCCACTTAGTAACACGCATTAAAGTTTCCTCCATTTCGGTTCATGGCTTGATAGCTTATTTCTTTGTAAAAAAAAAACCTGGAGAATAGTTGATTTACAATGTTGTGCCAATCTGCACTATACGGCAAAATGCCTCCATTATCCACACATATATACATTCTTTTTAATATTGCTTTCCATTATGGTTTATCCCAGGATATTGGAAATAGTTCCTTGTGTTATACAGTAGGACCTTGTTGTTGACAGCTCTTTTTTTTGGTGCTGAATAATATCCCATGCCTAGAGGAACCACAGTTCACATCTACTTTTTAAAACATTTTATCTTTAAGAGATATTCAAATATATAGAAAAACTTGAATTACAACAAACAGCCATATATTTACCATCCCAACACACTCAATGGTAATTTTTTTCCCATTTATAGGAGGAAAAATTTAAAGAAAAAAAAATTTGGATACTAAATACTTTCCTCTATCTCAGATAGAAATGTTACACTGCTGTGTACTTTATCAGTTAGCTATTGAAATGAAAATCTACTCCCAAACTCAGTGGCTTAAAACTGTAATCTTTATTCTCATGGGCCCAAGGAAGAGTTGAGGATTCAGCTAACTGATGGCTGGCTGTGCGAGCTCCCATGAGGCCGTCCACACCTGTGTGAGTTAGCTTGGGGACAGCTGAGGAAGTCGACCTCCCCTCCCTGTGTCTGCCTCCAGGACGGGTAGCTCACTTCAGAGTGCTCTTTTCCTAGCAACTCAGGGGCACAAGAAAGCAAGGAAAATGCCACGCCCCTTGCAGCCTAATCTTGAAACTGTCATACCATCACTTGAACCACATACTTTAGCCAAAGCTAGGCACATGACCAAACTTAAGTCGAGAGGTTTGAAAATGCAGCTCGCACATAAGAAGAGGGAACAGGTCCAAAGGGCTATGGATATTGAGGGGTGAAAATTTGGCAGTGGTTTAGTCACTAAATTGTGTCCGATCCTTGTGACCCCCATGGACTATAGTCCGCTAGGCTCCTCTGTCCATGGGATTTCCCAGGCAAGAATATCACAGTGGGTTGCCATTTCCTTCTCCAGGGGATCTTCCCAACCCAGGGATCAAACCCCCGGGTCTTCTGCATTGCAGACAGATTCTTTACTGACTGAGCCACCAAGGAAGCCTGAGGGGTGAAAAACAGGTCAGTTTTCATTCCAATCCCAAAGAAAGGCAATGCCAAAGAATGTTCAAACGACCAAACAATTGCTCTCAATTCACATGCTAGCAAAATAATGCCCCAAATTCTCCAAGCTAGGCTTCAACAGTACATAAACCAAGAACTTCCAGATGTTCAAGGTGGGTTTAAAAAAGGGAGAGGAACCAGAGATCAAATTGCCAACATCTGTAGGATCATAGAAAAAGCAAGAGAATTCCAGAAAAATACATCTGCTTCATTGACTATGCTAAAGCCTTTGACTGTGTGGATTACAACAAACTGTGGAAAATTATTAAAGAGATGGAAATACCAGACCAGCTGACCTGACTTCTGAGAAACCTGTTTGCACGTCAAGAAGCAATGGTTAGAACTGGAAATGGAACAATGAGCTCGTTCAAAAATTGGAAAAGGAGTATGTCAAGGCTGTATTTTGTCACCCTGCTTATTTAACTTATATGCAGAGTACATGATGAGAAATGGTGGGTGAAGCACAAGTTGGAATCAAGATTTCAAGGAGAAATATCAATAACCTCAGATATGCAGATGACACCACCCTTAGGGAAAAAACTGAAGAGAAACTGAAGAGCCTCTTAATGAAAGTGAAAGAGGAGAGTGAAAAAACTGACTTAGAACTCAACATTTAAAACCCTAAGATCATGGCATCTGATCCCATCACTTCACAGCAAATAGATGGGAAAACAATGGAAACAGTGAGAGACTTTATTTTCTTGGGTTCCAAAATCACTGCAGATGGTAACTGCAGCCAGGAAATTAAAAGATGCTTGCTCCTGGGACCAACCTAGACAGCATATTAGAAGGCAGGGACATTACTTTGTTGACAAAGTTCCCATATAGTCAAAGCTATGGTTTTTTCCAATAGTCATGTATGGATGTGAGAGTTGCACTGTAAAGAAAGCTGAGCACTGAAGAACTGATGCTTTTGAACTGTGGTGTTGGACAAGACTCTTGAGTCACTTGGACTCCAAGGATCCAACCAGTCAATCCTAAAGGAAATCAGTCCTGAATATTCATTGGAAGGACTGATGCTGAAGCTGAAACTCCAATACCACCTGATGTGAAGAGCTGACTCATAGAAAAGAGCCTGATGCTGGGAAAGATTGAAGGCAGGAGGAGAAGGGGAAGACAGAGAATGAGATGGTTGGATGGCATCAGTGACTCAACGGATGTGAGTTTGAGTAAACTCTGGGAGTTGGTGAAGGACAGGGAAGCCCGACGTGTTGCAGTCCATGCGATCACAGTCAGACACAACTGAGTGACTGAACAATAACAACAACAAATTGTGCCAATGTTAATTTCCTAGTTTTACTAACTGTAAAGAGCTTGTATAAATGTTAAAATTAAGGAAACTTTGTAAAAACTATACATGAACTCTTCAATATGTTTCTAAGCCTTAAATCTCAAAGTATATCAAATTAGAAAGTTTTAAAAATCATCCCTCAGGTCTTTCTTGGTGGCTCAGTGGTGAAGAATCTGCCTGCCAATGCAGGAGACGCTGGTTCAATCCCTTATCCAGGAAGACCCTACATACCACAAAACAACTAAGCCCATGAGCCATAGCTACTGAGCCTGTGCTCTAGAGCCTGAGAGCCACAGCTGCTAAAGCCTGTGCACCCCAGAGCCCGTGCTCTGTGGCCTGAGAAGCCACCGCAATGAGAAGTCCTGCACACCAGGACTGGAAACAGTCTCCGCTCACCTCGACTGCAGAGAGGCCAAAGTGCAGTGGAAACCCAGGACAGCCATGAATAAAGACATACAATTATATAAAAGTCACCCTTCAGTTCAGTTCAGTCGCTCAGTCGTGTCCGACTCTTTGCAACCCCATGAACTGCAGCACGCCAGGTCTCCCTGTTCATCACCATCTCCCGTAGTTCACTCAGACTCATGTCCATCGAGTCCGTGATGCCATCCAGCCATCTCATCCTCAGTTGTCCCCTTCTCCTCCTGCCCCCAATCCCTCCCAGCATCAGAGACTTTTCCAATGAGTCAACTCTTTGCACGAGGTGGCCAAAGTACTGGAGTTTCAGTTTTAGCATCATTCCTTCCAAAGAAATCCCAGGGCTGATCTTCAGAATGGATTGGTTGGATCTCCTTGCAGTCCAAGGGACTCTCAAGAGTCTTCTCCAACACCACAGTTCAAAAGCATCAGTTCTTCAGCGCTCAGCCTTCTTCACAGTCCAACTCTCACATCCATACATGACCACTGGGAAAACCATAGCCTTGACTAGACAGACCTTAGTCGGCAAAGTAATGTCTCTGCTTTTGAATATACTATCTAGGTTGGTCATAACTTTTCTTCCAAGGAGTAAGCCTCTTAATTTCATGGCTGCAGTCACCATCTGCAGTGATTTTGGAGCCCAGGAAAATAAAGTCTGACACTGTTTACACTATTGCCCCATCTATTTCCCATGAAGTGATGAGAGTGGATGCCATGATCTTCATTTTCTGAATGTTGAGCTTTAAGCAAACTTTTTCGCTCTCTTCTTTGACTTTCATTAAGAGGCTTTTTAGCTCCTCTTCACTTTCTGTCATAAGGGTGGTGTCATTTGCATATCTGAGGTGATTGATATTTCTTCTGGGATCTTGATTCCAGCTTGTGCTTCTTCCAGTCCAGTGTTTCATATGTTAAATAAGCAGGGTGACAATATACAGCCTTGAAGTACTCCTTTTCCTATTTGGAACCAGTCTGTTGTTCCATGTCCAGTTCTAACTGTTGCTTCCTGACCTGCATACAGATTTCTCAAAAGGCAGGTCAGGTGGTCTGGTAGTCCCATCTCTTGAAGAATTTTCCAGTTTATTGTGATCCACACAGTCAAAGGCTTTGGCATAGTCAATAAAGCATAAATAGATGTTTTTCTGGAACTCTCGTGCTTTTTCTATCATTCAGCAGATGCTGGCAATTTGATCTCTGGTTCCTCTGCCTTTTCTAAAACCAGCCTGAACATCAGGGAGTTGACGGTTTACCTATTGCTGAAGCCTGGCCCCTTAATTGATTTGAATTTCATTTTTTCCTACAGATCACTAGGTATACCACTTAAGCCTTCCAAAGTTTTTGATATGCTAATTGACAGTGTTTTCTTTTTTCTCTTTCTTTCTTTTTTTAAAATTTAACTTCAATAGTAGATGAAAGAGTTTAAGATCCCACTCTCAGGTCACTGCATCTATAGTTATCATGGGCCAGACCATCAGGTGTCCATCGACTCCTCTGGGAATGGAACCTGATGCCTCTATGGTGAGTCCTTGTTGTTTAGTTGCTAAGTCATGTCCGGCTCTTTTTGACTCTGTGGACTGTAGCCCTCCAGACTCTTCGGTTCATGGAATTATCCAGGCAAGAATACTGGATGAGTTCTATACCTTCTAATCTCATGCCATTCTGTTGTACTTCTCTAATAACATTGATTTTTTTTTCTGCCATGTATTACACTATGGGTAATTAGCAAAGAATACTTTCTCCACTGATTTTTTAAAAAAAAACTCGTTAAATATTGTATTCCTTTGAATAGTGTGCAATACCCACTAACTCAATGTCTTCACTTGAACAGAGAACAGAGGATGTGATGACAGCCGCTTTCCAATTCTGGACATAAGTTAGAAGTCAGAATACCATGCACTTTCCTTTCACTAGAAATTATCTTTAACCATAAATGCTGCCTTTCCACCACAGTGTTCCTCAGAAGTCTTCAAAAGTGCCTCCTAATAATTAAAGGTTTTAACCAATAAGAAAAAAAAGAAAGAAAGAGGACACTTCTAGCTGCAGCCTGCTCCTGCCCTACTTAAAGTTATTTGGAAACTGTGAGGCTCCCGCGAGGCGCTGGGCGCAGCTGTGAGGACAGGGTCTGTGAGGAAGTTGTGGTTTTCTCTCGAGCTTTCTGGGCGCAGATCCCGCTTCTGGGTCACTTTCAGACCTGAGTTTCACTTCAGGGCACAGAAAGCTGCTTTCCCCTTGGGCTTTCCCAGTCTCCTAATCTGGCCTTGAACCTGTACATAAAGTTCATGGGATGATTTGGGTCCTGCTTAAAAAGCACTCAGTTAGAATTCACTTTGATAATGAACAGCCAAGCAAATCACCTTTGAAGATGATGAGCATAGAGGGTCCAAGGACTCTTCAGAGTAAGCGTTATGTGGGGCGAATGAAGCCACGTGAGCCCTGAGCTATGGTGCATTCACTTCCGTCACCACGTGAGCTGATGAAAATACACCAGGAATAGATGTTTTCATGGTGAAGCCTCCCTGCAGCTCCCTGAAGACATCCCGTGAAGAGCGCTGGAAAAGGCAGTCCAGAGAGTGACGCAGGGGCCTCACACATGGATTCCGTTCAGCTCTGAATTGTATCTGTGACCTATGTTGGATTTTTCAGCCAGAATCTTCAAGGTCAAGGTTTTCAGTCACACCTCCTCCCTAGCTATTTAGGTAACCCCCAGGCTTCGCTCACAGGCGTGCCTGCAGCCACATCTTCATTTTCAGGAGCTCTGTGGGTACCCTTCCCACCTGAGCCCCCAGGCGGGGTTCCTACCCTGAGCCCCACACAGAGCAAAGGTGTTAAGTGGAAGTCAAGGGCCTCTCTTGGTCCCTGCAGCCTGTGACAAACTGTGGCGGCTGCTTTCACAGGAGCATTTTCTGAAGTTTCGGAGCCATTTATTCAGTCAGATATAGAATGCCCTCTGCTGCCACTGTCCTCAAAGAGAATCTGACCAAGCGGCAGCTGGAACACTTCCCACACATCAGATGTCACGGGGGAAGTTGAGCGAGACTGAAACCGCGAAGGAGACTGGACCTCTGAGGACAGAGTGGGGAGGTGACTAATACACGTTCTACGTGCAGCTTTGAAGCTGATCGCCGAGGAATTCGACCTCAGTTTACAGGATGGGAAGGTCAGGGATATCGCTCCAGAATGACCCATCACCACTTCTCCAGATGGGTTCTCTTGGCTGAATCAAAACAAGGCTTTGTGAAGGATGCAGGGTACATGTTTCAAACAGTTATGGGAAGTACCTTGGAGAGATTTGATTTTGATTGCGTGTTATCTGTATTTATGATCATAGTGGCAACCAGTCACTCTTGAGTACAGCAGTTTAGATAAGAGCTTATTCCGAACATTTGCTGCTGAGCCACTGAAGCAATTTTTGTCACTTCCAGCCAAGGGTGACTCCTGGGCTGATGTGTTTACAGTTGTGCTCTCATGAGCAATGCACCATGTAAAAAATAATTCCTGTTGTGGGGAACTTGCTAACTCTAACCATCAAATCTGCTGAAACTTCCACATCAATTAAATTCTTGTATTTATAAAACTGGCATGCCTTCAAGTGGATACTCTGTGGTCAATGAAGTTGGAGGCCCTGGGTATGAGTTCTTACCCCGCCTTGCTCCAAGGACCAGGGAAAGAAAATATGGTAAAATGGACAGCCACTGGGGATCAAATCAGACACTCAGCACTAAGAACTCTAGCCCTAAGCTGTGCTAATTATTTTAACTCAGATTCATTCATTAACCTCTCAAAGCTACGGTGCCTCGTCGTCAAATGAGGATTGATCAATAATACATAAAACACAGCACAGAGTAAGTTCTCAATATATATATTTCCTATTCTATTTGTGATTTTAAGCAGGTTTTAAAAAAATCTCTGAACCTAGATTTGCCACCATAAATAATGTAGAATAATGTAGCAATGTAATACAGACAAACTGATATATGGGGGCAAATGGTTCTTGTGCCGTGAAAATCTATGAGCTAATCTTTATAGTTTTAAACCAGTGTGCTCTTCTAGTAAAGATCTTTTGAGATTCTTTCTTTAGAAGCATAATATATCAGAAGTGAATGATCTTAAAATGTGTCTTGAATGAAATATAAAGACAGAAACAGGAGAAATCATATATAACATTCAGATGCATGTGTCTACATGTCCGCGTTAATGGTAAGTATAAGAACATGTGACTGCATGAGCAAAGACACTTGAGAATCTGATGAATGTGGATATTCTCCCATCACTGTATTGTAAGTATATCACGTGAAAAATAATCAGCCACTGATTCCTGGAAATGGCCGCATTAGTATGAACCAGTATGCAGGGCATCCTGCATAGCAGTTATATATCTTTCTCATCTTTTCTTAAACCTATTTCCTGCACTGCAGAGAAACTGACACAGGATGCTTATGAAATGAGATTTAAATTTTCAGTCCAGATGTGTTACAGCTTAACATCAGAAAGCCCCTAGATTTCACAGAACTAAATTTTAATGTTTTGCTAATGGAAACCCCCACAGTTTGCAGGGTTCTCACAAAGCACTTTGGAAGCATATTATTAAAGTCGGTCTCATACTTCTTTCTGAGCTGACAACACACTTTGTAACGAACTCCCCTACACTAAAATTTACAAAATACACTCAAAGCTATAATGCAATTGATGAATTTGACACACAAGAGGAAGTTTTGATCAGGGATGAGGCATGCAATTCACAAGCCAAAAAATTGCATAGGATGATACATTATCATTCTAATCTTGAACTGAAAGAGCTAAGGCTTCTAAATCACACTTGAAAACTAGGTAAAGTTTCTAACACAGTGTTTAAAACTACAGTCTTTATACACTGATGAGAATTTCTGTGAGAACTGCCTAAGACAAGAAAGCAGCTGATGCAAGTGATGGAGTGGTGGGGGGCAGAAGGAGGGGTCAACCTTTCAGCTACAGAGGACAGTTTGCATGAAAAAGCTTAATTCTGAGCTGTGGGTACCACATAAGGAAGATAATCCCCCAAACCAGATTCCAACTTGGAAAAGACGGAGATGCAAAAGGAAGTACAAGGGGAACCCTCAGGGCTACCCCAGGATGGGAAACTTGATCCAGGTGGCAAAGGTCTTGTGCTGAGCGAGCCCTCAGGGCCACTGGGCTCAGATGCTAGAGGGAAGCAATGCCTTGAAGTGCTGTTGACTTTAGTCACACAAAGCATTGATTTTGAGCATCAGCTGAAACCCATGGAACAAACACAACTTCTGAGTCACACTTCAGTTCTATTCCAAGTTTCAACACATCATTCAGTTAGAATGTTAACCCCTTTGAAACTCAGTTGCCTAGTTTGTTAAATGGGGATAATGACATTTGTCTCAAAGGATAATTAAAGACTAGATATAAATGGGATCTAAAATGTCTGAGACAATTTTACATCTATTATCTCACGTTACTATCAGCTATCATTGTTACTTTTGTGAGTTGTGTAAAATGATTTCTATACTGAATCTGAAGGGAAAAAAACCAGCATGTGTAGCTTAGGGCACTAAGTGTTTGGAATCACTGATCTACATAAATGTACAAAAAACTGACAGAGTTGTACCACTCAGGGCATCTCCTTATAACCAGCTTCTTCCAGATCACTTTACTCCCCCGAGTTTATCGCTTTCCAGATCACAACACCAAAGGACCCACGATCTGCAATTAGTCTTGAATATGATTTATTTTCAGGTGCCTGTATAACGGCAAGGTTTCTTCTATGGTCAAAGTATTGCAAATATAATGTGCTATTTCCTGCAGTGATAAGAAGGGGAAACCGGTGTATGCTATTATTTAAATGAATTTCTAGATCCACCTGCAACACACTAAGACTTGGGAGTTACTGTTTGGCCTAAGTACACAAACAAAGCAAGCAGTTCTTCCTTAACTGTGAGTGGGGTTTTGAAGGATGGAAAGTGTGGTCTAGAGGTTAGGACAAGTGGTTGGAAGTCCTGCTCCCCAGAGCCCTCCTCCTTTGACAATGACGCGCTGGCTGACTTCAGACTGGTCATTTGACCTGCATGAGCCAATTTGTGCATCTGCCCTGCTTCCTTTAAACCTCAAATGCATCATGCCAGAGGAAAAAATCTAACATTTCTACTTTAAAAACTGTGCAAATCCCGGTCCTTGATAATCAGTGCAATCATTCGACTGCATTACAAATAATACATTATATTATATGCATCAGTAAATGCAATGAGATCGGCACAGTAGTTCTCTGAAGGTCAAAATAGCAATCAGATGATTTATGAAGAATAGAATTTTGATATAAATGGGTTGTTGTCAACATATAATGTCACAGTAAGGAGTTCCGACTAGGTAACATTTACATCCACATAAAAATGACACGAAACCTGTGGTCAGTGGGTTTAAGGATGTCACCAAGCTGGGGACTTCTTTATCTAAAGGCCTACCTTCTATTGCAGGGCTCTCAAGACATCAGACAATAAAGAACAGCGACTCCTGGAGTTAGGGGATGAGGTGCCTTGTGAAGGCACAGGGGGCTGCTGGGGTGAGTGCCCGCTTGGCTGGAGGGGCCAGCACAGGGCTCAGGCATCTTCCCAAGTGGAGGAGGCAACACTGGGAGCTCAGGGAGACCAGAGAGGTTAGGGTCAGCAGGGAAAAGCCAGAAAAGAATGAGCTGAACAGAAAAATGACTTTCAAGTTTGCTGAGGGTTCCATGTCAATTGAATACTGATAAGTGCTAATCTGTGATGGAACCACCAGAGGCCAAGGAAAGAACCACTTAAAAGGATAAGTGTATTGTTAACAGTCCTCAAGGGGGCTTCTCAGGTGCTGCTGCTGCTGCTAAGTCACTTCAGTCGTGTCCGACTCTGTGCGACCCCATAGATAGCAGCCCACCAGGCTCCCCCATCCCTGGGATTCTCCAGGCAAGAACAGGAGTGGGTTGCCATTTCCTTCTCCAATACATGAAAGTGAAAAGTGAAAGTGAAGTCACTCAGTCGTGTCCAACTCTTCATGACCCCCTAGACTGCAGCCTATCAGGCTATCCTGCCCATGGGATTTTCCAGGCAAGTACTGGAGTGGGGTGCCATTGTCTTCTCCGCTTCTCAGATGGTGCAGTGGTAAAAAATCTGTCTGCCATTGCAGGAGACATGTGTTCCACCCCTGGGTCAGGATGATCCCCTGGAGGAGGAAATGGCAACCCAGTCCAGTATTCTTGTTTGGAGAATCCCATGCACAAGAGGATTATCTGATAGGCTACAGTCCTTGGTGTCACAGAGAGTCAGACATGACCAAGAAACTGAGCATGTACAACAATACTCAGAGATCACACAGGGACAGAAATAATCCCAAGAGCCAGAGCAGAAGACTTAAAACTCAAAGAATATTTGGTAGAGTACCACAAAAGTCCTCGTCTTAGAAGCAGGAAAAATTAAACCTGTGACCCCATCTAAGAAAGCCTGACCTGGAAAAATCAAAATGTTTTCAAGTAACTTATCTATTACTAACAATATTTATGGGGCTTCCCAGATGGCTCAGTGGTAAAGAATCTGCCTGCCAAGCAGGAAACACCAGCTCGATCCCTGGGTCAGAAAGATCCCTTGGAGAAGGAAATGGCAACCTTCTGCAGTATTCTTGCCTGAGAAATCCTATGGACAGAGGAGCCAGGTGGGCTACAATCCATAGGTTCACAAAAGAGTCAGACACAACTTAGCAACTACAACAACAACAAGTAGAATATTTATAAGAATGAAAAATATGAGGCACCAAAAGAGGTAAAATCATAACTCTGGCATCTTATCAAAAACTACCAGGTAAGCAAGAAGCCTGAAAGACATAATCCATCATGATGAAAAAATTCAGTCAGTGCAACTTCTCCAGAAATGATACAAATAACACAACCAATATACAAGTACACTGAAACAGTCATCACAACTGCATCTCATATGGTCCAGAGGTTAGAAGACTGAAGATGTTAGGAAAGATACAGGGTTTTAAAAGACACAAATTAAACTTTTCAAGATGAAAGCTCCAATATCCCAAATGAAAACCACAACAGTGATAATGTCATATTACACCAATAAGACTAAACCTCAAGGGAGAAAATAGAGTATGTGTGTCTGTGTGTCCCAGTCATCACAATTCCTGAAAAGAAAATTATAGGCGGAGTCTCAAGGTTTAGAAGCTTAAAATTTTATAGATCAACAGAGAAACTTGAACTGGGACGTAAAATACCCTCCCACTGAGACCAAAAAGGAGAAGAAAAAAAAAAGAGGGAAAAGTGACTTTAGATGGGAGATTTTTATTTTTTCCTTTTAGAAGCATTAATGTGTGTGCATGGGTTTGTGGGTGTGTGTGACTTTCCTTCAGAGAGGGAAGGAATAGAAATGAAAGTGGAGCAGAGGGAGCAAGGAGGTTTTTCCCAGTGAGGGCAGGTCTGCAGAGGAGGGCCGTGTCCAGCCTGCCAGAGATCCCAGAGACGAACTGAGAGGCAGATGGCCAGGGGCAGACACCACAGAACAGACCACCACCAAAGGGGATCAAGATGAGTCTCCAGACCAACAAGACAGCTGGTCCTTGGCATAGAGAACAGGAACAGGCAAGGCATGTGCAGTGGGTGGAGAAGGATTCTCTTCCTTCTCATGGTCTTAACCACGTGGATCGGCTGTGTGATCGTGGGAGGGTTATGTGATCTCCCCGAGCCTCCATCTTCTTATATAAAATGGAAATAATTACGTAGACCCCATGAATTGCTTTAAAGATTAAGTGATACAACCGCCTAATCAGAGTGCTCAGTAGCATCTATGTTTCTGGGAGCTGGGATGCAGGCGGGGAAGTGTCTAAGTAAAAGCGAGCCACAGCAACCAGACCCACAGACTCAGGTCCTTAGCATATGGACAGAACAGCAAGCTTGGTGTGATGTCTGCTTTGACCTCTCTAGAATCTTTGTTTGCTTCTTTTTTTAAACATGTGCTCAGTTAACCTTGAAAAGCTATTATTTCACATTTTAAAAGACACTGCAAATGGTATGATTGCAGGTATCAGTTCAGTTGTTCAGTTGTGTCAGACTGTGACCCCATGGACTGCAGCACACCAGGCCTCCCTGTGCATCACCAACTCCTGGAGTTTACCCAAACTCATGTCCATTGAGTTGGTGATGCCATCCAACCATCTCATCCTCTGTCTTCCCCTTCTCTTCCCACTTTCAATCTTTCCCAGCATCAGGGTTTTTTCCAATGAGTCAGTTCTTCGCATCAGGTGGCCAAAGTATTGGAGTTTCAGCTTCATTATCAGTCCTATTCCAATGAATATTCAGGACTGATTTCCTTTAGGATGGACTGGTTGGCTCTCCTTGCGGTCCAAGGGACTCTCAAGAGTCTTCTCCAACATCACAGCCCCAAAGCATCAATTCCTTGGCGCTCCGCTTTCTTTATAGTCCAATGACTACTGGAAATATCTTTCAAAATAACCTGATGGGAAAGGTGCTCTGGCCTTGGAAACCTGTGAAGCAGCAGAAATGCCCCAAGAGCTTCTGCCTGAGGCTCCAGAGAAAGGCCCGTTCAGCTCAGAATCCCGGTCACACCCACAAATTCACTAAAGCCTTAATAGCTCAGAAGACTGCCTTGGAGCAGAGTATCACAGGGAGTGCTAGGATGCAGCTCCTGGGCCAACAACTAGGAAAACACAAACAGAAAAATACCCAAAGCGAAATATTTTTGTGCAAGTACTTCTTTAACGTTTTACTAATGAAATCTTTCGTTTCTCCCTGCCCTGAGTACTGAAATATAAGTAGCATATAAGACTGAACCAGTTGTAGGTGGGCACCATAGTGATTCAACCTGTGCATATATTGCCAAGTGGTCACCACAATAAGCTCAGTCAACAGCCATCACCTCACACAGGTAAAGAAGGTTTTCTTGTGATGAGAACTTTTAATATCTAGTCTCTAAGCAACTTTCAAATATACAATAGAGTACTGCTAACTGCAGTCACGATGCTGTGCCTCATATCCCGGGGACTTAGCAGCTGGGAGTTTGTACCTTTGACCTCCTTCACCCATTTCCTCCACTCACACCACCCCCCAACTCTGTCGACCACCAGTCTGCCTGCCCTCTGTATCTATGAGTTGTGTGGGTTTTTTTAGATTCTACTTATAAGAGACTGCATGCATGCTTAGTTGCTTCAGTCATGTCCAATTCTTTGTGACCCACTGGACTGTAGCCTGCCAGGCTCCTCCGTCCATGGAATTCTCCAGGCAAGAATACTGGAGTGGGTTGCCATGCCCTCCTCCAGGGGATCTTCCTGAGCCAGGGATTGAACCCACATCTCTTATGTTGCCAAAACTGGCAGGTGGGTTCTCTACCACTAGTTCCACCTGGGAAGCCCAGCATGAACATGGGGGTGCAGATATCTTTTCAAGATAGTAATTTCAAAGAATGTCATATTTTTATGTTTATTTTGGCTGCACACAAGGCTTGTGGGATCTTAGTTCCCCAACCATAGATCAAACCAGGCCCCCCTGAACTGGAAGCATGGATTCCTAAGCCCTGGACCACCAGGGAATTCCTTGTCATATTTCTGAAGATGCTGTATGGTTGTAGAAGCAAGAGGACTGGATGAATGAAAAAGTAGAGAGAGAAGAGCCTTCATAGGTGGGCTGAGATGACTGGCCATTTTCTCTGCCACAGCCAGGCACAGGCAGAGGGGAGGATCTCAGACCAAGCATAGACAACTCCAGAGTGGAGAAGAAATTAGCAGAGCTTCCGTATAGGCTGACATAGTGGATTAGAGTCTAGAGAAGGCCCAAGCATACGACCAGTCTCCCATGCAGGACACCTGGTTTGTGCTTCTGCCGCCCAGGAGGTTGGGCACCTGGTCTTGAAAAGCCGAATGAAACCTCCAGCACTCTGCCGTGTGAAGCTGCCCTATGGCTCTGTGAAAAGAACCTACAGTGCACAATTGCTGATGAAAACAATCAGAACAAAAATGGGGGAGTCTTTTCATTGCCTCATCTCTCTGGAGCATGAACTCCCCCCAGAAAGGCTGGAGCCATATGACTTCCCCAGCCATATGACTTCACCCTTCCCTCACACCTCCATCACCCAGGGACTGACGCTCCAGCTAACAAAAGTTGGAAAGGGTGAAGGCAACTGGAGATATGCTGATTTTCTTCTCTTTCACTGGTAAAAAATATTTGAAAGTATTAAGAGTGAATATGAGAAAATATCATATGTCAACACTGCATTGTAGAGGGAAAGGGCAGAGGTGGGGCAAGTAGAATTTATAACCAGGATGATAATTTACAGTAACAGACACCATGTTAAGCAGTAAAGGTGAAGGTATGTAATGTAAAGTTATAAAGACAACCAGTTGGACCGAAAAAAGAAAACCCTCAAATGAATCAGGAGGATTCATATAAAGCAAACTAAAACAACAGTAGCAAAAAAAAACCACACAGACTATATACTTTAAAATGATAAGAACAGAGAGCATAATATAAGGTGGTGACTCAAGAAAGTCTGGTCATTTTCCTTTTCTCTTGTACAAGAGACGTGGAGGGTTGTTGCCCAGGCTGGCACTGTAGCTTGTGGCTGTGTTGGAAGCCCAGGCCCCTCTGCGTTTCTGCCCCACCACCCCCACGGTCCTCACCGCTGGCTTTCATCCTTTGAAAGCTCATGGTGGCAAGATGGCAGCTGGCGGCGGCAGAAGGACAGAGACAAAGGACAAAGAGTCTGGCCTCTCTCAAAAGTGCCTGGAACAGTAGGTGGCACATGATAGTGTTATTTGTTGAGTGATCACGTGTTTCATGACGCTGCTGATACTGGGTTAGGTGCCACTTTACATGCGTCCCCAGGTTGAGCTTAACCCTATGTTGTATGGAAGTTTTGAAATTTCCCACTTATTTGTCTTTCTCCTGAATAAGATTCACCCCTGTATTCCTTAATACTTACCAGAATAACGAACATGAATAAGCACTCAGTAAGTATTTGTTGAATAGTTGAAGAAATGAGCGCAAATAGCCCTTTACGCCTTACTCAGCTAGCTTTTTTTGGTGTCTCATATGTGCCAGGTGTTGTTCTGGACATTTGAGCAAAACAGACTCATTCCTATTTTTTAACCCTGGTGGCTCAGATGGTAAAAAATCTGCCTGCAATGCAGGAGACCCAGATTCCATCCCTGGGTCAGAAGATCCCCTGGAGTAGGAAATGGCAATCCACTCCAGTATTCTTGCCTGACAGGCTACAGTCTACAGGGTCCCAAAGAGCCAGACACAACTGAGCGACTCACACACACACACACAAGAAAAGAGAAGTTTGTTTAGAAGAAATTTGTGTTGTTTATAGACTATGACTACAAAACTATAGATTCTATGGGACTTTTGGAGACAGAGCCCAAATAAGCCCTAAATTTTTAATTAACTAATGACATGTTCTGTCCTCTCTTGTAATTTCACAAAGGAAATGAATAAAGGTAAAGGTTTCACAGTGAAATCAGGCAGCCATAGTTCATCTGCACATTCAGAAGCCAATGAACTTGGGAAGATAAAGAGGGGAGTACAGGGGAGAAGGGAAAAGGGAAGAGAAGAGTGTTTGAGAACAAAAATGCAAGGGTTTTTAGGGGGAAAAGTCAAATCAAACAAGTAGAAAAGGGGGAGTGAACAGTGTTTCTGAGAAAGAATAAACAAATCTGGATAATGGCCTGTTTACTACATAACGTTTGGCACAGTTTAATCATTAGCTAATACCAATTACTGCCAGAGTTAGGCTGTGGCTAAAATAGACTTTAATTTGATGTAATCATGGACACTTGATGTTGTCTGTGAGGTCTCAGACACACGTGTCCGTGTCCTCATCCTATAGCAGCTCTGCAGTCAGATGCCCCTCTGGTTTCAGATACATTCTCAGTTGCCCAGACCTGCTTTCTGCGGACTGACTCACATTCGATTTGATTCTTGGGTATGGTTTCTGCCAGGGAAAGAAAAAAAAAAAACATCAACACTGCAAATCTCTTTCACTGTTAGTTCTGAAGTGATCTACTGTGTAAAACGACTCTGCTTATAAAAAGAGAACTGAAAGGTAGACTTTCTCTCTGGTATTCCTGGGATTAATCCATTGTCTTCTCTACATCAGGGGGAAATCTGTATAAAGGGGGGCGGGTAGTCTTAGGTCTTCTCAGGAGTTTTCGTTGTCTATGCAAGGTGAAGAACGATTCATTGAAAGATGTAAAGGATGAATCCTAACATGTAACCACCTATAAGACAGTTGTTTTACTAAAGACTGTGGCTTCCAGGATTGAACAGGATCATGTAATTTCATGATGCAGCCACTATGCTCTGAAGAGGCTTCAGTTTCGTCGGGAATCAGCTGCTGTTTCATGGTGAACAAGCCAGTCAGGAGAGGGACAGATGCGCCCGATGCCTCCAGCTCCACAGGGACATCTGAATTCTTACCCCAGTCCACCCCAGCTTCCCTGCCTTCCCTGCACACATCCACCCTCTCGCTGTAATTAATTGTAAACATTACTAATCACTTCACTGTTTGTATTACCTGCTCACTCTTTCATGTGGGGGAGGCAAATACACCTCAACCTTGCTTAAACAGAATGTGAGAAAAGAAACCCCGGGCTAGGAGAATGGAACAAACTCCCACACAAACCAGGCTGCTTATAATAGTTCTGTACACTGTCTTTGGTGTGTTAAGATCTCACTGTCTCAACCAAGAGCCTGGGCAAAACAGCATCACAAGAGGAACAGCTAGAGAGTCACAAACAAGATACCAGATCAAGATGAGACAGAATTTAAAACCTGACAGTGATAAAGAAAACAGGCAAATATTTTTCTAAGTAAAAATTGCCTGATTTTCACAAAGAAAGTAACAAAACTGAAAGTGAAGTAGCGCAGTCGTGTCCGACTCTTTGTGACCCCATGGACCGTAGCCCACCAGGTTCCTCCGTCCATGGGATTCTCCAGGCAAGAATACTGGAGTGGGTTGCCATTTCCTTCTCCAGGGGATCTTCCCAACCCAGGGATCAAACCTGGGTCTCCCACATTGCAGGCAAACACTTTAACCTCTGAGCTACCGGGGAAGCACCTCTGAGCTACCAGGAAAGCGATCTTCCATACCACCTGAGACAAATGATAAAATAAGATTATGTGCCCAATCTAATTTTGAGTTCCCATCACATATATCGTCCTGGCTTTCTGCTTAAAAAAAATAAAAATAAAATAAAATAAAAAAATAATCCAATTGAAAGCAAAACACAAAGGAGGAGAAAACAGAGACAGGAAGAAACTAGAAGAGGGACTACGTTTGGAATTGTTGAATAGACCCTTCCCAGTTGGTGGCAGCCATTGCCTCAGTTTGGAGGTATTCCTGGTCTAAAGCAAATTCATACTTTACAAACATTCTGAGGCCTAGCTTAAGCTTAGTTGGCCTTCAAAGGGTTAGACTGCTCAGCATTTCCTTTTATCACTGGAGATACTCCCAAGATACTTCAATTATCGTCCTGTTTGCCTGAGCTACTTCATACTCAGAATGGGGTTCCTGACACTCGCAACCATGAAAATTCTGTCTTAACAACAGACATCACAACAGAAACTTTCCACCACTCCTAAATCAAAATGAAATAACTTAGCGCTTTCCAACCTCATCACAGATTGGCTCAGAAACCAGAGCTGGAAAAGGTCTGCAGTTGGAGTGGTCAATATTTCCAGCTATGAGTATCTGTAAAAAGCAGATGGTGAGAAAATTAAATTGGGGCTGGCAGAAATGTCTGTGATATTTCCACATCATTAACATCTTGAACATACATATCTCTAGCCTATTAGCTTACAAAAACACACTAGCTAACAGCAAAGGAGACCCATGACAAATAAATATTGATAGAGAAAGGAATGGTGTGGAAGACTGGCCCAGTGAATGCAGAGCTGCTCTGCCAGGAGCCCTGCCTTTGGAGCAGTTGGTATGCCAAATTTACTGAGTTTTAAGAAGTCTGGGCAAAAGGCCCTTGCCTAGGAATAAAAGTGTAAAATAGATTACCTATAACAAATTACAGCTAAACCCTAATTTTTCTGGGTCTAGTCTTGATCACCGTAGAATCTCAAAAGGAGCAAAAACCTCCCCCTGCCACTGTCATGGGGGAAACTGCTTAAGAATCTCTTTTGACTTCTACACAGAGGAAACTGGCAAGTAGTTAGCAGATACAATCAAACTCACAAATCAGGCCAAAGTTAGAGCTTGGTACTGAAACCACAGCCCTTTGAAATGCAGCAAGATTAGCACATCACTAGGATTTAAGGGACAAAAGACCTTTCATTTAATTTTTTTTAGGAAACAAAAAAGGGGATAATGAATCAAGCCTACTGGAAAAGTATAGGCACAGGAAACTGTGGAGGACCACAGACGACCTGACCCACGAAAGTCGTAGAGTGGGTCACCACTGACTTTACGCTGTTCACCTAAGAAGGAAAAGTATGACTTATTTTGAGAGTAAGACATTTATGATGAAACAAGTCTCCAGTGGGCCCAACATCACTACTTGGTTAAAAAAAAAAAGTAAATAAACACAAAAGTAAAACATTAGAAAAGGCATGAAAAAATGCAGTTAGGATAATCACAAGAAATGAGTGGAAAGGATAGAGCATGTCAGGCAAGATAATTAATAGAGAAAAATAAAGGATATAAGTCACTGTTGTTAACCATTTAAATGTGTGGTAAAAGCAAAGACCACTGGAATCAAGTTGTTAGAAACTTGAAAAATTAACATAGTCATTTATTGAAGCTATTCTCTGATACTAAAATATATTTTCCATTAAAAATGGCCTTTCCAATCTGACCTTTGAGCATCTTTGCCTTTGCATTTATGTCCTGTGTCATGAAACAGAACGTTCCAGTCCAACTGCAAATAATGTGTCAATGTTCTTGTAGCACAGTTTTCATTTATCTGAACTTGTGAATAATGCTAGCTTAGCACTGGCCCAATTTTATTTGCAAAGCATAATCAAATAGAGTCTGACAAGACTACTCTCTTTGTTGAAATGATTATAAATCTTGGGTGAAAATAAATGAAGATGAATCCAATGTGCAGGAAGGATATCAGAGATAATAACATTAAAGGTGGGTTTATCCATGAGAATGTTATTGGTAAGAGGAGATCCAGGAGTGAGTGAGGTGAATCACATGAGCCCAGTTCACTGAAGGTCATTTTCTTATAATCTCTTAAATTATAGAAAGGAGGATTTAGGTGTTTACTATAAGTAGATTAGAACAGGGTGAGAAAAAGAAACTAGATTCTTATCTTGCTCGGTTTGCTATTACCGAGATCACTGAAATTTCCCAAGTTGCAAAGAAATCAGTTGATTTCTTCATTTAGAAAATAAAACTGTAAACACGTCTAAAATGTTTGATCCTTTTCTTCATCAATGATATCAAGTAAGTAACAACGACCCCATCAATGTTCTACTCAGACACAGAGAAAAATCTATCCAAATTTACCTGTGTTGAAGCTTTTCGAAGTCTATGAAATGTAGCTGAAACACTGTCAGTGGCCTTACCCACAACCCTGGAGAGTGAAGGAGACAAAACAGACCCAGGCAGTGACCTTAACTTAAATCCCTAACCAGTGAGACTCATGCAAATTCCACAAAGCTTTTCATAGACTCTTTTAAACTCTGCAAATTATATGGGCCTCCATGGGGATAGAATCTTAAAAGAAAAAAATAGGAGGGGATATATGTATACATATAGCTTGAGTCATTTTGCTGTGGTGAAGCTTATATCATATTGTAAGCCAACTATACGTTAAAAAAAAAAAAAAACTCTGCAAAGTTTTGTATGTTCAGATTCATTCTTCCACGGTCTTCATGCATGTAAGAGGTATCTACGTGCTGAAGACCATTTTCTTCACTACAGGTTTTTTTTACTTTCCAGGGGGGGATGCTTTTGCATACAGAGACAGCCAGAACAGCACATTGAATTTGTAGTAAATGGCACTAGGACATTTTTAGAAAAATGAAGTGTAGTTGATTTACAATATTGTTGTTAGTTTCAGGTATATACACAGCAAAATGATTCTGTTGTGTGTGTATATATATACATATATATACTTTTATTTACTTCTTTTCTTATAGATTATTATAAGATATTGAATATAGTTCCCTGAGCTCTACAGTAAATCCTGTTCCTCTGTTTTATGTATGGTAGTGGTTATTTGTTAATCCCATACTCCTAATTTATCCTTCCACCTGCTTTCCTCTTTGGTAACTGTTAAGTTTGCTTTCTATGTCTGTGAGTCTGTTTCTGCTTTGTAAATACTAACAAATTTATCTGTACTGTTTTTTAGATTCCACACATAGGTGATACACTTGTCTTGTCTGACCATTCATGTGTACGATAATCTCTAGGTCTGTCCATGTTGCTGCAAATGGAAGTGTGTCATTCTTTCTTATGACTAATACTCCATGGGTATATGTACCACATCTTCTTTACCCCTTCATCTGTTAATGGACGTTTAGTTGCTTCCATGTCTTGGTTATTGCAAAAAGTGCTGCTATGAACACTGGGCTATGACCATATCTTTTAAAATTAGTTTTTATCTTTTCCAGAGTGGGATTGCTGGGTCACGTGGAAACTCTATTTTCAGCTTTTTCAAGGAACCTGCATACCACTCCCCATAGTGGCTGCAGCAGTTTCCATGCCCACCAGCAGTGAGGGTGTGTTCCCTCTTCTCCGCATCTTCTCCAGCATTTATCTGTAGACTTTTTAATGTTGGCCATTCTTACTGGTGTGAAGTGAGACTTCATTGTAGTTTTGATTTGCATTTTATAAATAACAATATTGAGCATCTCTTCATGTTCCTGTTGGCCATCTGTATGTCTAGTTCGAAGAAATATCTGTTTATGTCTTCTGCCCATTTTTTGATTGAGCAGAAGTTTTTTTAGGGTTAGGGTTAGGGTTTGACTGAGCAGAACATCAGTTTTGCTTTTATATTGATGAGCTGTTTGTATATTTTGGAACTTAAACCTCTATCAGTTGCATCATTTGCAAATATCTTCTCCCAGGTCATCGGCTGTCTTTTCATATTGCTTATGGTTTCCTTTGCTGTGCAAAAGCTTACAAGTTTGATTAAGTCCCATGTTTATTTTTGTTTTCATTTATTTTGCCTTAGGAGAGTGAACTAAGAACATACTACTGTGATTTATGGCAGAGAGTGTTTTGTTTAGGTTCTCTTCTAGGTGTTTTATGGTGTCATATCTTACATGTAAGCATTCTTGAGTTTATTTTTGTGTTTGGTGTGAGGGTGTGTTCTAACATCATTGATTTACATGCAGCTGTCCAGCTTTCTTAGTACCACTTGCTGAAGAGATTGTCTTTTCTCCATTATATAATCTTGCCTCCTTTGTAGAAGATTAATTGACCAGAGGTGTGTGGGTTTATTTCTGGGCTCTCTATTTACAGCACTTTTCTTCTGTCCCACAGTTTCAGAGTTAGTCCCTCCTCAGTACATTCCTCTGTGATGACACTTTTCACTCTGATGACAAGTATCTGTCTGCCTGATTATATTCTACCCTTCTTTGGACAGATATTTATTCACCTTTGTATCTGCAGTACTTTGGTCTGATATATTGTAGGACTACCATTAAAGTTTATTAAGTCAAAATATTTTGTTTATATGTATCAAAATGTCTGTTCATGTCACAGAATCTTACCACAGAGATGTATTTATTATTTTAAACTACAATCTTATAATCATTATTTTCTCCCGTGATTCCTAATGCCCACAGTAAAATGTCAGCAATGCTCAGCATCAGCTTAATCTATATCAAGACTGGAAAAGTCATTCAGCAAACCCTCCCTACAAGGATTCAGGCAGCTGGAGGGGAAACTAAATGTAAAATCAAGTCAGCAAAGATGAAAATTTATCCCCATTGAAACTCATAGCCATAATCTTAAATGTTTTATTGAACCATATCTCCTAGACATTTTAAAAGGTAACAGTGGAATTTTTAATGCATAATGTCTCTTCTTATGACACCATAATGGTAGATGTATATCTTACACATTTGTCAAAACGCAAAGAATGTTCAACAGCGAAAGTGAACCGCAACGTAAACTAAGGATTTGGGGTAACAGAGATGTGTCAGTGTATGTTTATCATTGATTGTGTAACAAATACACCACTCTGATGTGAGATACTGATGGTGGGGAAGACTGTGGGGGAGGTGGGGGTGGAAGGAATATGCGGGAACTCTATATTTTCAGCTCTATTTTACTGTAAAGCTCCAGAAATAAAGTATTAATTAAAAAAAAAAAGATAACATGAAGTATTCCTTTTCTCAGGACTGCAGTCTGGTTACTTAAGCACAGTTTCACAGAGGAAATATACAGACAAGATCCTGTTTGTGAGAGCCCCTTTTTATCCTATTGACTTTTGTTAAATCCTCTACTGCTTCAACCAAAGTTATTAAGTAAAGATGTTTTTTGATCATTTGTCATTTCTTAATAGATTTCACAGAAAGGAACCAGACAGCAACACGTGGCATGACTGATAGGAAACTTTAGTGCCACGCCAAGGACCATCAACCCTGCTGATACAGTTCCTCTGGATCTGCCCAGGTCTGGTACACCAGGCTTTGCATGTGTTGCCAAGCAGCCTTTGAAACCGCAGCTACATTAGTGTGCCACTGAGGTGCCTCCAACAGCCCACTGTGAATTTCAGAGGGATTTCCCCCTTCCCTCACTCCCCCAGTCAGGAGTTTAGTTCTCCATTTGGGCTTCAAAGCACACAATTGTAACTGTATGCAAATGCTTGAGCTTGAAAGTCTATATCAAGGTAGCAAAAGATTGGAGGTTTAAGGAATTACTAATATGCAAGTAAGAGAGACAAATATTTATTTGCTCTCTCTTACCAGAGCATCCTAACATGCTATCAAGAGAACATTATTTGTGCAAACTATTTCCCTACTTACTGAGAGTTCAGTTCTCAAAAATGTTAGAACATTGCTGCACACCACCCACCTCCATTTAGACTGATAAACATGCATAGATTCTCAGAAGATGAGCGGTCGTCAATTTTAAAAGTTTATTCAGCTTTAACCCAACATTTCCCAAACTTATATGGTTCCAGAACCATTGCTGCAGCTGGTATCATAGTTCTAATAACACTTATTAACATCCAAAGGAACTACTGTTACAGAAACATGCTTTGCAAATTATTAGTATATTTTGATAGCAATAATAGTGGCCTTTAAAAATAAACTTTAAATCATTTTTCTCTAACATAACATGTCCACAATTATCTAGAGGAATGAGAGGTTATTAAATACATAAACATGAGCAATGCTGAAGATTTTAACTGAAAAGTAACTATGGACTGATCTATAAGAAACACACAATTGAATGCCTTTATGTCATCCATCTCTGAACCTCATCATTTTTGTCTGGGCAACTTCCAGAGGCCAGCTTATTTTCCTAGTTCTCTTCCTAATTGCATCCCATTATCTTTCAAACATCAAATGTAAGTAAATTTTTAAATATAAATGTGATTCCTTAAAATATTTTTTATCCTAATGACAGAAATAACATAGAAAGAATAATACTCAATTCCCTTTTGTCAGCTATACCTAATACTTTCAGAAGCTTGCTTCTCTAAGTAAAATTCATCTTATCTTTTCAGGGTAAAATATAAACTGGACACTCTATAAATAAATCACACTGTATATATTGAACCAACCCCTCTTCCCTCATTAGTGATTAGTCATCTGGTTTCAGGAGACCCCAGGTTGATTCCTGGGTTGGGAAGATCCCCTAGAGAAGGAATAGCTACCCACTCCAGTATTCTTGGACTTCCCTTGTGGTTCAGCTGGTAAAGAATCTGCCTGTAATGTAGGAGAGTCTCCTGGGTTCAATCCCTGGGTTGGGAAGATCCCCTGGAGAAGAAGGCTACTCATGCCAGTATTCTAGCCTGGAGAATTCCGTGGACTATATAGTCCATGGGGTCACAAAGAATTGGACACAACTGAGCGAGTTTCACTTTCACGGGGTTTTATTTTAATTCTTGATTTTTATTAAAGCTAGACTATGTCTCTCCAGAGACAGTGCCAAAATTCAGATGATCATCATCTAAAAATTATATTATTGGCCTGGCTGAATATATTCTTATTTTTACCATGAGCAGTTTTTATCCTGATACTGTGCAATTCTTTTGTATCAATGTATTTGCATATTATGTCATACTTTATGTTAATGATTCTTTTGTTTACATTTTTAAAATTTTACTTTATTCTTATCCTAAGTAGTAGTATACAAAAAACTCAATTTGATATATTACTTATTTGAATTAAATATTAAAATTCATGTGCTCCTTAAGATCATCTTATATGTCACAAGTAGAATGTCTAGCACACACCTTGGAAAACACATGGAAATCTCTTGCCACAGAAATAAGGAATGAGATGTGAAGTAGGGAAAAGTTAGGGTAACTTCTCATAACTCTCCTTCCTACCAGATACATGCATTGCACAAATAAACTAAAAAGTATTTCTATACACTGCTTTCTGAAAGGAAAAAAAAAGCCTTTTAAAATATTGTGATCAAATGAATTTATAGTCAAGGACTATCCAAATCATGGAGGGGACTCATCTGTAGTCTGCATGATTCAGTAAATCCACCAAATGAAACGTTTCATTGAAACATCCAGTCTTTATGAAAAAACAAGCATCCTCTAGAACCAAAGAGTGATTTATCATGTGGTGTGTGTGTGTGTGCCTCTGCAGGCCTCATTTTCTCTCTGTCTGTCTGATCAAGTGACCTAGTCTCATTTGGTTAGGTTTCAACCGCAAACACACTGTATGCTCATTTTTTTCAAGATACACGTCACAACACACCAAGAAAGGGGGAACTTCCAGCGTCTGTGGCAACATCACTTGATAAACAGACTTGTCTGCACAGCGAGGGCCTGTGAGCCGTCACTATATAAAGCGGCAGAGACGCGGACTCACAGACATTTGCCTCTGGAGAGGATGCGAGCAGCGGCCATCTCCACGCCAAGGTTAGACAAAATGCCAGGCATGCTCCTCTCTGCTAACCCAAAGGAACTGAAAGCAACTGATCGTTCACTTCCAGACGACAAAACGCAGAAAAAGAGGCCCAAGACTTTGTAAGTTCCTTCACTTTATGAATTTGAACTTAAGTGATCTTTAACGGCAGAGCAATGGAAAATGAATGGAAGAAAATATGAGCCTTCAGTTTAGCTAGATCAGAGCAAGGACCTCTGTGAATTTTACGTATATTTGGTTGTATTTAAAAGTGAATCATGCTAGGGCATTAAATGAATGGGAATTCTTCCAGACTTTGGCTCATAAAAAGTGGCTCACTCTTTAATATAGCAATATGTTGTAGCAGCTTTTTTTATTATGACCTGATTCCTTAGAGAAGTTTACTTCATGTTCTTTTCTTTTTAATAAAAGGTATTGTACTGAAGAAACATGAATATTTACTTTTGTGTCTTTTGTAGTGGAATGGACGTGAAAGCATACCTGAGATCTATGATCCCACATCTGGAATCTGGAATGAAGCCTTCCAAGTCCAAAGACCTGTAAGTATACTAATACATGGAACTGTCACTATATAAGCAGCCTATACATTAGCTCTATATTCTAACATGACAGTAATACTAATATAATGGACTTCATTTCTTTTAAGGAACAAGCCTAATAAGATTAAGCTACATTAGTACCAATGTAAATTAAATACAAATGTGTGTGCATATGTTTGCTATTTATTATAGTGTTGGAGTATATTTGGATATTTTTCACACTTTACTGGAAGATACTTTCATAACAGTAGATAAATTTTAATAAAATTTTTAGCCGTAGAGTCTTAGTTTGGGAAATTATCAAAATGCAGCAGCATTCTGATTTCATTTGTGCTTACACCAAAAAATACTAATGGATGTAAATATTGCCCCCTTGCAGACTGTCTGCTGATGAAGTGAAGCAGTGGTCTGAATCCCTGGAAAAACTTCTTGCCAACCAAAGTAAGTGCAGATTGACTGTCGATGTCTCTGGCTTTATCTCAGTGTGCAGACAAATTGAACAGGCTCCTTAAAGTACGGTGCTGCGGGTGGAGGGTGTGTGGAAAGCTGGCCTCTGGCAGTTGTACAGTGCTGACAACTTCAGCATATTATGCCTCCCTGTGGTGTCACATCTCAGCACTCAGGGCTGCTGCCACCCTTGAGAAAAATTTGCCAAGGCAGCTAGTTACTTCCAGGGGTCATTATGGGAGCAAAATTGAAAATTAGGCTGGGTTTCTGGAGTTTAAAGTTTTAAAAAGTCAATGAAACATCTCAACCACTATTTTGAAATCTTACCTAAAGGATGTATTTTTGTACCATGGGATATAAGGAGCAGGATTCACTCAGTCCGTTAATTATATTCTCCATTCACATATGCGTTATATCACTCATTCAGCCCACTTTCATGGGCAGGCATTTTTAGAGCAACAAGGATTCAAAAGGAGTGTCTTGCTGCCTTGAAGGTGGTTGAAATACATGGCATATAATTGCATTGTATAAAACATGACACATTATAACATAGATATGATAATAAAAGACTTTTTAAACCACAGAGTCTTGTGGGGAGTTTCTGATGAAGACAGTGAATGAAATCAGCTTGCCTTAACCCTCATCATAGACACTGGGATCCTGTTGAAATTAGGACCTCAGTCAGGGACATAGACAGGCAGCTTGTCCCTATCGGGGGAGCTGATCCTCTTCTCCCAAACACCCTCACATGGGGATCAAGTAGTTCAGTCTGGTTCATCTGCTTATTATCTGCCTTAGTTTACAATTCAGAAAAACAAACAATGCTATAGAAATGGCCCATTGAAGGCCTCAGTAATATAATCAGTACAGCATACATATGTAACATATAGGCCTCACATCTTCTGACTTACATGAGTTGAATGGAGAAATTATATTTGCTAATGATTAGCAAGCAATCGATGCCTTTTGTCAGTATTTTATTCCCTAAAATACTCTGCATTCTGGCTGAGTTGGTAGTATAAGAGATTGTTTTTTAGTCTGCAGAGCAGAATTTTAATTTGATTAGCAGATGGAAGTAAAGCACAGTTTTATAGCCACCACTAAGCAGTTGTGAGACTGTAACAAATGAATCTGACCACAGATAAACTATAAATGAAGGGATCTTTAAGGCTTTCCCATCTCTACAAACAGCTATTTAAGCAGGAGCCAACTCTCTCCTTTGCACACAGAGAATATGCTAGCATTTTTCTTGTAAAATTTCTCGAAGTTATTCATTTATTGGCTAAACTAATTTATCTCACCCCCTCACCCTGTCTTTTTAGCTGGTCAAGACGTCTTTGGAAATTTCCTGAAGTCTGAGTTCAGTGAGGAGAATATTGAGTTCTGGCTGGCTTGTGAAGACTATAAAAAAACAAAGTCTGATCTTTTGCATTGCAAAGCGGAGAAAATCTATAAGGCATTTGTGCAGTCAGATGCTGCCAAACAAGTGAGTATTTAGTTTATTACCATCAGGTTATATGTAAAGGAATTTAGATACAGGATAACATTCAACATAGTTGCAAGATGAAATCCTTTCTGAGCATCATGATTTTCACTGCTGTAAATCTAAGTGTATTTCTATAGTTCAGTGCAATGATAACCTAATTTTCTATATCTGTGAAAAGATTAAATGAAAGATTGGTTTTGTAAAACAAGCTAACTTGATAGAGTGGGGTAAGGAGTAAGGTGACACTTAGCGGAACTGTGTGTCAGGGGCCCCTGGATGAGCTGGCTCATCTTGGATTAGGAAAAGAGGGGATTAGTGCAATACATGGATTGCAGCAGCAGAAGCATTTCCAGTTAGAAGTAATGCCCACTTCCTGCTAAAATTCCTGGTTCAAGCATCCTCTGCTCCTGTAAATGTGCACATCACTTTTTTTGATGCATGTGTCACCTTATATAAATATTTAAGAGAGACTGTAAGCTAACTTGGAACAAAGATATCTCTGCCTCTTTGTGATATTTCTTTTTAACTCCTCCACACCTAGCAAAAGGCATGTTTAGAATAGGCATTCAAGAGATATTCGAGCTGATTTAAATAACAGTTTAGAGCCACCATCCCCAGATAGTGTGAAAGCAACAGTAACATCATAAAATACGCAACAAATGGGAAGTGTATGTGAACTCACGCAGATTTCTTTTTTAGATCAATATTGACTTCCGCACTCGAGAATCTACAGCTAAGAAGATTAAAGCGCCAACACCCACATCTTTTGACGAAGCCCAAAAAATCATATACACTCTTATGGAAAAGGACTCATATCCCAGATTCCTCAAATCAAATATATACTTAAATCTTCTGAATGACCTTCAGGCTAATAGTCTAAAGTGACTGGCTCCTGGCTGGAGGGAATTAGCGATGGTATCAAGTGCAGAAGGAAGGCAAGAGGGTGGCTCCCTGGGGGAACACTTTGGCCTTTTTGGACAACTCACAGGCCCAAGGGAAGAACCTATGACTCAGACCAGATTAACATGGAAGCTATCCAGGCTCAGGGCTGAAGACATGTGAAGTGAACACTGAGTGATGGTAGAAGGAAGGAGATGCTGTGGTGCTGTCATAAAATAACGTGGACCTGCGCATCAGAACATCCCTCAGCACTGAGAAGGCCGGGTAACACTCGCCACACAGAAACTGTGAAAAAAGGATTTGCAGCTGATTAAAACATGCTGTAAGCTTCAAGGTCAAGTGGTATTTATGCTGCTTAGTGTTATATAGAGACTGGATTGAGCTGCTGAAATTTCTTTTACTATGAAAAGTCTGTGTTTCAGAATCTCCATTGCTGTTATAGACAGTTTTTCAGTGTTGTTTGTTTGATTGTTTGGGGGGCTTGAAAGAGATGAAGAAGAGAAAGTGTATTTAACTTAAGCTATTGCCTTAAAGATGGAAAGTCAGAATATATTTGTAAATTAAATTATCACAGTGTCAATAATAAATGTGAGTTTTGTATTAAAATGTAGAAACACTTTCTGTTTATATTTCCTTGCCATCTTTAAAACCTGGCGTTTATTTTTCAGATTTAACAAAAATTTAAGCAAGTGTCTTCTACTTTCTTTTACCTCTTCAACATCAAAAACTATCATCCAATTAATTTATATTATATGTATTATGTGCATGTATTGGACAGAGTTCATTAGTCTTCTCTCCTCTATCACAATGTATAAAGATCAAACAAATATAATATGCTCTCATGCAGTCAAACTTCAAACTGATGAGAAATTGAAGTGTTTTAAAAAGGGATAGGAATTTTATTTCAAGCTATCTAATTAACAACTAGTAGTTTATTATGTTTTAAAGCTTATAAAAGTCAAATGTATTTTCTCATTTAATGTCTATACCAATCCTATGAAAGCAGTGACTAGTAAGATTAAATTGCTATTTCCCAAATTTAACTACTAAAATTACCTAGGATGTTAAAAGACAAAACACCAATTTCAGGACCCTACTCCAGACTGACTGAATCGAAATGCCCAAGATAGAGAATCTATATTTTAAGAGGAAATTCCAGGTGATTCTGAAGATGCTCTGGTTATCCAGGGTCAGGAATCCTGGGGTTAAGAGAGAGTCCTAAAGCCAGGGATTATACATAAATCTGACCACACCATTTCTGCTCCTTCTACTCCACAACACTGCCCCCAACTGGCCAGAAGACATTTCCTAAATCCTCAAGTCTTCCGCAGTCCTAGGTGTTACCTAAATAGACAAAAGACTGCTCTGTAGGAACGCCTACATAAAGATCATCAAGTTGATGTACAGCCCAGCGTATCCCGTAAAGTTGGATCTTCTCATGCACCCGTGTCCCACGTATTATTGAACCATCAGCCATCCACACACCACAGTGTGATACTCTGGACATTCTCAGTACACACTAGGTGTCATTAGGCACAGGGCAATAGCGCAATATAGAGATGGGTTTTAAAAATACTGTTCCTGAATTTCCACGGGGCAATTCAAATTGTCTCTCTATTAACTTAATGCCATGATTTAGCAGCTAGAACTATTATAAAAGAGGCTTAGGAGGGAGGTCCAGTTTCATCACCATCAGCAGGTATTTCTTACCCTTACTCATTCCATCACCAAATTCCCTCAGTTATCCTTCTAAAATCTGTGTGTGCAGTTGTCATGTCACTTGTTCTTTTTCTGTGCCCCCTGTGCTAACATGGAATCTCACTGCTTGCTCATTCATATGATTTGTTTCCTTTTCTCCAGACTATTCTTTTCAATCCATCCTCTGAATAGCCACAGATGTCACTTTCTGAGACTCAGATCTGGCCATGTCATTTCCCATGACATATAATATAGAATATAAATTTCACTTTCTAGAATTAGAAGCATTCAGAGTGAGATCTTCAAGGTATAATTTGCATGACTCCCCTCTAGGTATCCTTCCTACTTGACATCACTGCATTAATTGTCTTTTTTGAAGAAGGCTTCATCTTCACTTTCCTTTGGTTAATCTACTATCTCTACAAATGCTTTTTCCTACCTCCTTCTAGTTTTCAAAATCCAATGAATTCTTCAAAGCACAGGTAGAATTACTCTTCCATAAAGGCTTTCTAACACCTTATATCACTATACAGTCATTTTCAATGTCTACTGGAGGTGAACTGAGTCCATATAAACACTCTGCACCTATTTCTAGCACTGCTGTCATGTTAAATAGTTCAGGCCCTTCAAACGGGGAGGAATTAGAGTGCCACTGTCTAATACACACATTGGTCATAAATTATATGGTTCTAGTCTTTGTCTTCATAAGATATCATGTTAAACAGACATCCAATTTAAGGACAGATGATCAAAACAAACATGCAAGACATTTCTTCATTTTCAAAATGACAAAAAATGTCACCATGGCTGCAGATAGTCAAGATATTGCCAAAAAACTTGAAAAGATTTTTTTCATTGGCATTGCTTATTATGGTGTGGATGTTTTACTAAATCATTTACAGAAATATGATTAGAGAAATCCAGTGCACTCACTCCATCTGAGATGCTCAGCTCATATGCTTTGTTCTATTGTGATAGTAAAGCAGTGGCAGTGAGCAATAAGTATGCTTTGTATGTATGCAAATCAATTCACCTAAAAATTAAAAACAAATATACTTTCCTCAGACATATTTTACAAACAAACATAGGCTAGATTGGCTATATTAACAGGAGTCTCTGATGATTTGTCATTAAAAATAAGAAATTCTGACGTATGTGAAGGGAAAAATAGAGTAAAAGCTGATTTAAACTACCACAGATATAAAGAAATGTTGTTAGTGCACAGAATTAGAGAATTTCATGCAGTCCAGCCTATAGAACATGAAATCCAATCTATAGAACAACAACAACAACAACAATATATACTGCCCAACTGTAAGACCAGTATCCTAAAAGTGTTACTGAACCAAACTAGGATCCACTTGCCCAACACACATCAAAACCAATCTACTGATAGTAGGCTGTAATGAATCTATTGACACCAGGATGTAGTGATCTACTGACAGCAGGCTGGGGCAGATCTACTGACAGCAGGCTGTGGCGGATCTACTGACAGCAGGCTGTGGCAGATCTACTGACAGCAGACTGGGGTGGATCTACTGACAGCAGGCTGTGGCGGATCTACTGACAGCAGGCTGTGGCAGATCTACTGACAGCAGGCTGGGGTGGATCTACTGACACCAGGTTGTGGCGGATCTACTGACAGCACATTGAAGTTTATTGCCAGGCACCCAACATGGGACCAAGTAGGAGAACAGGCTGAAGAAATTCAAACTCCACAGTGGCTTTCAGGGAAGGGTTTTTGAAGTCAGTGTTAGAGTGAGGATTGCAGGGTGTCTGATTAGCTCATGGACATTCTTCTGATTGGCTGGTGGTGAGGTAACAGGTGGTATTTTGGGAGTCAACATCTCAACCTTCTGGTTCCAATAGGCTGGGGTCTACCTGCTTGTGAGCAGCATGCAGTTAATTCCTTGCACCTGGTGGGGGTTTTAGTATCTGCAAAACACTTGAGGACATGGCGGCTCAGAATATTATCTACAGCCCCTAAGGATAAAAATAAAGGTTCATGATTCTGTTTTATGACTAAAATACCATTATTTTATCTTGCTTGACTGTTTTCCTTTCTGTATTTTCTCACTTCTCTGATTAAATGTGCTCTCTGGGACTCAGGGAAGACCTAGAAGGCTAAAGGTTTTCTGCAAACAAGAGACTGGGGACATAAGGGAGGGGAGTCTGCCTCAAGAAAGCCCTGCAAGGTCCCGCTCAGTTTACAAAGCTAAAAATGTATCATTCCAATGGCAAAATTTTGCATCTTATTCAGTTCTTAATCTAAGTGAGACCTGTCTATAGATAAGTCAGTGGCAAAATATAGAACCTTCTATGGATGTTTCTATATAGTCAGTATTACCTGGGTATGTACCTCTCAGTGGTTCATTTCACTTGAAATTTGAAAACAGGACAAAAGGGAAATGAAAGAGAGGGAGGGAAGGATAGATGGAGAGAGGAAATGAGTTGGCTGAGTGTCTTAAATGTTTGTATTGCCTTACATCTCATTTGAAAACCTGACTGCCATGAAATGCCACACATATTTTATCTTCTCAAATTGAAGTTTAGGGCCAAAATGATTGTGCTATAGTTTAGAATTGTCTATATTATTTTAAAACTGCCATAACTGATGAAAGTTTAGGCTAAGGATTCTAATCCAGTCCCCAAAGAACCACATTCATAAACCTATGTGGATCTTGCCTTAATCTGGAATGTTGCCATTTGGGGAAGATCTGTGGCAAGAGTATTGATGACTGAAAAAGAAGTCAGGTCCCCAGGCCTAGGGAGCTGTCTCGATTACATCAGAAGGAATGATGCACTGTAAGCACGTGTCTTAGACATGGACCACTGTGTTGGCCGTGTCATTGCACTTCAGAATTAAATGTCCTTATCATCCTTCCTCTCTCACCTATAGATCTCCAAGCAGAGTCAGAGGTCCACGATCCATGTAGCTGAGTCTGTACAATTTCTAAGAGTTTAGGGACCCTCCACACAGACACTCTCCATGTCACTCAGAGAAAAAAACAACTTTCTATTTCTCAAGTGAAAAACACAAGCCTTCTAAAAAGTTCTTTAACTGCATGTTTTCTTGGCAAAAAAAAAATAGTTACTCAAATAGTAATGCTTTAAAACAGACATCAGATTGGTTCATCCAGGAAACGATTTTGGTTTTGTTCTGCATTTAATACGCACTTCTGCTTATTATGATATTAGCTGGCTCATTTCTCCATCTTTTTCAGAGGAAAGGGATAATTGGGTTGGAGCTTGCAGAGTAAATAAACCCCATCCAGGGAAGAAAGAAGGTGAGGACATTTCAGGAAAAAGTCTGTGAAAAGGACAGGAAATAAGAAAAAATAATACTCTGTATGCAGCAATGGTGATTTATTCAGTGTGGCTGGACTATATGGGGGCAAGAGGATAAAAGGAAGAGCAGAGAAGGTAGTTTAGGGCATATGCTGAAAAGAAACATAGTTGTTCCAAAGAGTGTGAGTTTTATCCTTTAATATGATAGGTCACTACTGAAGTTTGAAGAAATGAGCAAAAGACAGAACTATTTGCGTTGACTTCCAAGTTGCTTGTTGAGTCCACATCAGAACTCTCTGAGATAACGACTCTTAACCTCATCTTATTGATCAACAAATGTAGAATCAAAAAGGTGAAGAAATTTATCTAAGGGCACAGAATCAGTGAGCAGCAGACCCAAGGTCTGAATCCAGGTATGTGTGGCATAGAAACTACACAACAACAAATGTGTGCTTCCAGAGATTCTGCCCTGTGTCATGCTCCTTCCTGCAAGTGACATGATTACTTTGTGTTTTAAAAGCTAATTCCGGATTTGGTGTAGAAGACAATCACAAAGGAAGACATAACTCAGGAAGAAAAGCCAGTTTTATAGCCCAGCAAGAGAGAATCAGGGCAGAAATCAAGGCAATGGGAAGAAGAGGGAGAAATGACAAGATCTGGGAATGATTTGCTGTGAGAATAATAAGAGAGAAGAAGACGGGTGATACCTCTGTGGTGTCTAGCCCGGGCCCTTAAAATCACAGCAAAGCCCATTCCAGCTCAGTTTTAAATAGATCACCTTTGAGGTCTTTCAGCTGCAAATGTGCATCAGACAGATTAAGGCAAATGTTTGTAAGAGGCTCCACATGCAAAATAAATTATGTAGAGCTTTCTACAGATAACAGCTTACTCACAACGAACCTACCTACGAAGCATTCCACATTTTTTCCCTCAAAGATCTCTAGGACAAAAGCAGAGTCTTGAAAGCCCTCATCCAGACTGAAAATAAAAACCAAGGATGAAGAAACTCAACAGATTTGCAGCAAGCAATTGCTCTGAGATTGAAAGCACCTTTTAAAGACAGAAAGCAAAACTGGAGTGTAGGATCCAGACGAGTGAGCAGGGCTGTCAGACAGAAACAGAAACTGCCCCAGTGATGAGCAGCAGCAGACGGCGTGAAGGGGTGTGCTGACCGTGACTCTGCGGCAGGAATTCCGTCTCCTCAGATGGCAGGCTTGGCCCCTAGCTTGACAGTGGGTCCATGTGACCAGTGGAATGTTCTGGTTCTCACTTCTTGTCCACAGAGACGAGAAAGCAGACGAGAAACCTGAAGGTGGCCAGTCATCCCCTGGCACACTTTTTCCTTCAGTCATTCTTACCTTAATTTCTCAGATAGGTGAGGAGTTTGCCCTTCGTTTCTGGAGAGAGATGGAAAAAGGACAGGAATGGAGCAGATTTCAGATATTACCCTATCCTCTCCCCAAACTACCTGGTGCTATTTTAGTCAAACCCAGAAGGTAAAAATTCAGTTTTTTAAAAAATTCAGGTTAGGTTTAAATCAGTAAAATTGGCATTCTTTCCACCGGTCTTACTTTTCATACTCTGCCTTGAAACCCTCAGCTTGAATTATCCATAGAAACAGATTGTGTCCTATTCTATTGATTTACCTTAAATCTGTCCGTTAATTCAGTGGTTACAATTGCCCACTGCGAGCAAGTCATGGGTAGAGCACATTCCCATATTCAGAACTGAATAAGATACTTCCTAGGATGTTTATTTGGCATGGTTTGGACTAGAATGATCATAATTCATACTATCTAAGGAGGTGATTAGAAGTCTCAAAGTTGAGAGGGGAAATAAGCACAAAATACTCCTTGCTCGGGGGTTTCTTAATTCATATTCAGAATTCTAGGCTCCACTGTGTGCCTTTAAAACTGAACTAAATGATGGCTTCCTTGATAGACTCACCAATCAGTGATACCTGCTTTGTGCCCAAAGCTTTGCTGGGTTCCAGGGTAACAGAGCTGACTAAGATACAGCTCCAGCTAGCGAGAGGCTCCTGGTGCTCTTGGAAGGAAAACAGCAGAAAGAGTGCAGGCAGATACACTAAGCATTTTGAGAGAAACGAGGATGAGGGGCAAGCAAGACTGTCTAAGAGAGGCCCTCCCCTGAGCTTTCTCTGGGTCCCTGATGAAAATCCACACAGGACTGGCACCCCTTCTTTTCCCTGATGAGAGAGACTGTATGGTCCCAACTTGCCAAAAGGCCTCCAGGTGCCGTTAGCTCCATATGCAACGTCCATGGGCATCCAGTCACATCAAGCATACCTCCTTCAGCAAGTCCTCTCCCTCCACGCTCACAAGAGTGGCTGGATGGTGCATGCCCCTTTCCAGAGTGCCTGTTCAAGAGTGGAAGCAGCCCAGATCTCTTCTCCCCAGATTCTGGGAGGCTAAGAAACCACATATGTCCTGCCCTTCTGCTCCTGTGGACTTCCTGGGGTCTATTCCAGTCTCCTCTCAGCAGACAGGAACAATGGGCCACGTGAGCTCAGAGGAGGGACTGGGGATTTTGTCCTGGAGGAAGGATGTGGCTTCAGAGAATTTGCAGGTACACAGAAAAGCGGAGGTTAAACTCAGAGTAACCCAGGTGACTTTTTGAACTATTACTGGATTCACTGCAACCTCTGAAACTCAAATAAATGCAAATTCTGGCATTACTGAGCTAACTATTAAAGGGCTAGAACAAGACTGTCCTACTACTTACTAATATTACTTGGGTCACATCAATGTTTTTTGCTTTCACAATTATTGTTGTCCTCAAATAATGATTTCTTTTCCTCTGTCCTTGTAGGAGGTTATGGTAGAGACTGCTTAGATGCTCACCAGTTTTAGGCTTTCTCCATGGATGCCAGGAAAACATTTCCCAGCCCCCTTAAAGTGAAAGGCAAATATAGAACCTTCTGTGCAGGCTTCTCGGGTGGTACAGTGGTAAAGAATCTGCCTGCAATGCAGGAGACACAGGAGATGTGGGATGTCAATCCCTGGGTTGGGAAGATCCCCTGGAGAAGAAGATGACAACCCACTCCAGTATTCTTGCCTGGAAAATCCCATGGACAGAGGAGCCTGATGGGCTAAAATCCATGGGGGTCACAAAGAGTTGGACATGACTTAGCAACTAAACCACGACCACCATGAATATTTCTATACAGTCAGTATTTGGATATATACTTCTCCGTAGCTCTTTTACTTGAATTCAGCACTTTTTCCCCTTCAAATGTAATTTGATATTTTACCATGAATTATTAGGGCTACAAAACTGAGTTCTGTGGGGTAAACAGAAGGGACAGACACCATTTCCAGAGCTGTCAAGAAGACAGGCAGGTTGCCTCTTTCTTCCCCACATGCACTGCCAGAAGCGAAGGACACTGATATCGCAAAGTCACATGGAGGAACTGTCACACTTGAAACAGTGAAGCAAACTGCTTTGGCATTTGTGTGAGTGAAAACTAAAAGCCCCTTAAGACCTGGCAGTGATTTGTTCGAGTAACTAGAGAGTTTTATCCTAATATAAAGACACTGATATATGTTTCAGTTTAAGCAATTTCTTTTTCATTTAGAAAGCTGTATGGCGCCTTCATGGAAAAAACCACGGCACGTCTCCACCACAGTGCGGTGTTACTCAGTTCCCACACGAGGCAAAGATTATCTCTCTGACCCTGTGATGTTCTTCAAGATAGAGCTGCCTGGAAGAGAGGATGTAAGCCGTGGATGAGAACAATATGTGAAAAGCTTTGTTTCGGATGCAACTGAAAATAGTAAATGCCAAAAACAACACAAAAAACGGGAGGTGACGACTAAGAAGCAGGAAGAGCATTAGTGATGGAAATTTCTGCGACTGACAAAAACATGAAGTAGAAACAAGTTGGCCTGAAACAAGTTCAGCTCACTCACTCTGACTCCATTTAGGGCTACATATGATAGATATGGAGAAGGAAATGGCAACCCACTCCAGTGTTCTTGCCTGGAAAATCCCAGGGACGGGGAGCCTGGTAGGCTGCCGTCTATGGGGTCGCACAGAGTCGGACACGACTGAAGCGACTTAGCAGCAGCAGCAGCATGATAGATATAGATACAAATCCTCTGAGGTTTATAATCAGAGCCAATCACCAAGTAAAAGTCAGGATTCCAAGCAAATGTAGTGTGAGGCTCTGGAAAGCAGAGCTGTAGTTAAGCTCAGGCAGGAAGTGTGAATTCAGTGCAAACCAGGAAGACTAGGGTGGTGAACTCACCAGGGCCAGTTTCCCTGAGAGACCAAAGAACCACCTATGAAACAGTTCATCCTAAAAGGAGAGAGTTTTACAATGCACAAATCTCGCTTAAAAACAGTGGGGACAGAACAAGATAGAAAGCCCAGAAATAAACCCATGCACCCATGGATACCTTATTTTTGACAAAGGAGGCAAGAATATACAACGGGGCAAAGACAGCCTCTTCGATAAGTGGTGCTGGGAAAACTGGGCAGCTACATGTAAAAGAATGAAATTAGAACACTTCCTAACACCATACTCAAAGATAAACTCAAAATGGATTAAAGACCTAAATGTAAGACCAGAAACTATAAAACTCTTGGAAGAAAACAGGCAGAACACTCGATGACATAAATCAGAGTAAGATCCTCTATGACCCACCTCCTCCTGCTGCTGCTGCTGCTGCTAAGTCTCTTCAGTCATGTCTGACTCTGTGCAACCCTATAGAGGGCAGCCTACCAGGCTCCCTGGTCCCTGGGATTCTCCAGGCAAGAACACTGGAGTGGGTTGCCATTTCCTTCTCCAATGGATGAAAGTGAAAAGTGAAAGTGAAGTCGCTCAGTCATGTCTGACTCTTAGCAACCCCATGGACTGCAGCCTACCAGGTTCCTCCATCCATGGGATTTTCCAGGCAAGAGTACTGGAGTGGGGTGCCATTGCCTTCTCTGAGCCACCTCCTAGAGTAATGGAAATAAAACAAAAGTAAACAAGTGGGACCTGATTAAACTTAAGAGCTTTGGCACAGCAAAGGAAGTTATAAGCAAGGTGAAAAGACAGCCCTTGGAATGGGAGAAAATAATAGCAAATGAAACAACTGACAAAGGATTAATTTCCAAAATACATAAGCAGTTCATACAACTCAATGCCAGAAAAACAAACAACCCAATCAAAAAGTGGGGAAAAGACCTCAACAGACATTTCTCCAAAGAAGACATACAGATGGCTAACAAACACATGAAAAGATGTTCGACATTGCTCATTATTAGAGAAATGCAAATCAAAACCACAATGAACTATCACCTCACACCAGTCAGAATGGCCATCATCAAAAAGTCTACAGACAATAAATGCTGGAGAGGGTGTGGAGAAAAGGGAATGTTCTTGCACTGTTGGTGGGAATGTAAATTGACACCACCATTGAGGAAGGTGGTATGGAGATTCCTTAAAAAACTAGGAATAAAACCACCATATGACCTAGCAATCCCACTCCTAGGCATAAACCCTCAGGAAACCAGGGTTGAAAAAGACACATATATCACACAGTTCATTGCAGCACTATTTACAATAGCTAGAACATGGAAGCAACCTAGATGCCCATTGACAGATGAATGGATAAAGAAGTAGTGGTACATATACACAATGGAATTTACTCAGCCATAAAAAGGAATGCATTTGAGTCAGTTCTGATGAGGTGGATGAATCTAGAACCTATTATACAGAGTGAAATGAGACAGGAAGAGAAAGATAAATAGTATATTCTAATACACATATACAGAATAGAAAAATGGTCCTGAAGAATTTATTTACAGGGCAGCAATGGAGAAACAGACATAGAGAATAGACTTACGGACATGGGGAGGCGGGGGAGAGGATGAGATGTATGGAAAGAGTAACATGGAAACTTACATCACCACATGTAAAATAGATAGCCAACGGGAATTTGCTGTATGGCTCGGGAAACTCAAACAGGGGCTCTGTATCAATCTAGAGGGGTGGGATGGGGAAAGAGGTGGGAGGGAGGTTCCAAAGGGAGGGGATATATGTAAACCTAAGGCTGATTCATGTTTAGGTTTGACAGTAAGCCACAAAATTCTGTAAAGCAATTATCTGCAATAAAAAAAAAACAAATTAAAAAAAAAAAAAACAGTGGGATAAAGCTGGAGGAGAAAGTACTTGAGATACATCTGGTGCCTGAGGCTCAGATAGCCCTTTGATGCTGATCCAAAATCTGCAGGAGAAGAGAAAACATAAGAGTTATGAGCACGAAATGGGCACCCCCTCCACACACACACACCTCATGAGCATTCTGTAAACCTTTGAGGACACGCATGGGAACAGGGTGTCCTCGAGGGACACTAAAGCATCCCACTGGAGTCAGGAGCAGAGTGCTGACAAGACAGAGCAAATGCTGAGCTGGAAAGAGACCCCCTCCACACCTGGGAGGAGAAGACCTGGAAAAGGGGGTGATGCTGCAGGAGACGGCAGCAGACACACAGTCACAGTAGCCTAATGGCTTACTGTGTGGTGATCTTGCAGGGCTCAATGTCCTTCCCCACTCAGGTTCTAGGCACTTGAGAAATAGAAAAATAAGAGCAAAGTGGGGGCCAAGGTACTGACAGCCAGGGCAGAGCACAGAGCATTGGGAGAAGGTCAAACGGGCCTGCTAACTTCACTCTGAAGTTCCATGAGCCTACTGCTCCATTACCGATAGTGTAAGACAGTGGCACGATCTTTACATGGTGGACAATCAATGTGGGGAGCAAACACACCCAGGGGTCTTGTCTCAGTTAGGACTCATGTGAAAAGTCAGCCCAGCTCAGAGCTCCTGGAAGTGACTGGGCCTAATCAAGATGAGCTGGGTTGTCTCAGACCATCAGAACATAAGATCAGGTGGGCCCCACAGCAATCCACTGACAGATGGAAACGGTCAGCCCAGAAGTGAACCTCAGCAGGAGCTGAGGTTCTAACGACTAATGATGGAGGAAGAAAACTACTTCTGTGCTGGAATAGTATGTAGGTGACAGCTGAAAATGGACTGATTCTACAATATAGTTCTGCTGAGAGATGGACTCAAAAAGGAGCAGCAAGTGGAAACCCTCCCTAGGTGCAGAATCAGGGACAACACACTCGTTCATCCACTTCATATGGAAGGAAACTGACCTGAGGTTAGGATCTATATTGACTCGTGGGACGTGGTGAACAGCTTGGCTGGTGAACTGGGGCCTGGAAGGAGAGAGATTGGATAGTTGGGAATAAAATGGTCTTGAGAAGATGCACGTGGGTGGACCTATCAGAGAAGTCAAAAGTATGCAAGTCCTTATATTACACGGCAACAGCCACCGCACAAAAGACAAGAACAGCCAAGCAGACAGAATACCTATGCCAGCTGAGCCCAGACAGCCTCGGTCACCAGCCAGCCCTTTGGGGTTCATGAACAGAACAGCCATGGTGGTAGAGACGGCTGGCCCAAGACAATGGACTTCCACCTCTGAAAGCCACTCTGGCTACTGCCCTTGCCAAAGTTCAACCGTCAAGAAAAAGAAATCAAGACTTCCCTGGCAGCTCAGCAGTTGAGAATCCACCTGCCAGTGTGAGGGAAACAGGTTCAACCCTGCTCCAAGAAGACACATATCACGGGACAATTAAACCCATGTGCGCCAGCTCCCAAAGCCTGCAGACCCAGGGCCCACGCTCTGCAACAAGAGACGCCCCTGTAACGAGAAGCCCAGGCACCGCAGCTGGAGGGTGGCCCCCTCTCGCCACAACTAGAGAAAGCCCACACGAACAAAAACCCAGCACAGCCAAAAATAATTTTTTTTTAAAATGAGAGCCATACCCCAAATAGATTTTCAAAAAAGAAAAAGAAATCAATGTTCAACAAATGAAACCTCAACGAGAACAATAGACCATGGCAAGTTGATTACACTGGACCCCTCCCACTCTTAAGAAGCAGTGACTCATCTTGACTTGAATCAACATATATGGGGGTACAGGTCTGCCTTTCCACCAGAAGGTCTCATGGAATGGTCTTACCATGGCACAGGCTCCATGTGAGATGATAGCCTTCAAGGAGGGTGTGTCATCCCCTAGAATAAACAAATTGTACCCTTCCTCTTGACCATTACAAGGTGCTGTGAAATCCATGGGTCTGGGAACCAAAGGGCCAGAATAGGCGTTCCGCATTTGCTACTGGTGCAGCTGGCAGGCCTGGGACAGGCGTGGTGACATGGATCTCAGACCCCTGGACACCTCAGCACACAAGGCCACCCACACCATCAGAAGACTTGACCCAAAGTGAGAGGAATCTATGATGAGTAATAGAAGACAAAGTGCCAATGTGGTCTCTAGACCAAGTGCAGTGATGGTGTCGGCGAAGTTATCCATCCCACTGATTTGCCTCTGAGAAGTCTTCCCCAAGAAAACTTCCAGAAGCTGGGCAGCTATTCCTGGATGTGGGTGAACACTCCATGTGAAGCGATTTTAAGTGGGTGGTGCAAGGGGCGGATGGTAGAGGATACTGTAAGGGCAAAATCCCTTCAAACCTGAGGCGCTCTCTTCCAACGCTGGGAGTTAAGTTGGCTGACAGCTCACTGGTGCTTCCTCTCCAGGAACTGCCCTCATCCACGGGAAGCAGCCTGGCCAGGTATACGGCCACTTTTGGACGCAACCCGTAGTCAAGGACTGGTCAGTGCAGGATCCAAATGTCTTGCTTCAACTGGTCACACAAGAAGGGCTACTTTACCTCCAAAACTCCTGCAAGGATCATCTGAGATCTCTATTGCATCTATATCAAACGTTTAAGATTTATAACCCATCTCCTTTTAAAAAGGAACTGAATCGAGTTATACAATTCGCATGTTATGTCTCTGTATTAAATTCCAAATTAAATTGGAAATTTAATTTAATTTAATTGGAAATTCCAAATTAAAAAGGAATAAGGCCAAACTATTTAAAAGGAATATCAATTCATTGTTTACAGCAAATATTTATTAAAACTATTCTGCAAATAAGGTACTAGGGGAGGTGCTGTGCCCAACAGGTGCATACTGTGCCATCAAGTATGTTCACAGCTTGATCTAGAGATGGCATCTGCATGAAAGAGTGCAAGGTAGGCAAATAAGAACCTTTCAGTATTCCCAGCCCTAACACGCACCATTTCTTTAGCTATAGAACAGCACCATGAGAAAGAGCTGAAACTTTCTTACTTTGTAGACCGTAAACCAAAGTTTAACAGGGGAGGTGATTTCCCCAAGATGACAGAATTACTTTTTACTTTAAATCCAATTGTCCTTTCACCACATTATGATAAACATTTGTGTGCATGATGGCATTATACAAAAAGATAACACATTTTCTCAGTCATCATCAAAAAGCCTCAAAGAAACATCCATTTTACAAGTTTAACCATTTGAGAATTTGTTTCATCTTGCTTAATATCCTGTATTCTTTTTTAAAGTATTTTAAAAATATTCAATGGCATGACATTGGGTACTATCTGCTAAGTGAATCTTTCAAGCTTCATAAGATTAGAATGATGGCTTGGCTGTTTGCTGACACACACCCTAGGTATTTTCACTATTATGAAATTGCTACTTCACGGAAGGGTGCTTGCATAATAGTAATAGAAACTGTAAAATAAAGAGTACTGATTCTATTTCAGGTTAGGCTTTTAGCCAAGGACCCTGTGGAGAAAGATGAATCATCAAATGAGAAAGGCTGGCCCGACTTCCTAAGAGAAGGAAACAGAGTAGAAAATGACAAGGAAGAAAGGGAACAGCAAGAGGCCTGCTTCCTCTGGACTGGGCTATGGAGAAGTATAACTGGGGCCAACTTGAGGTGAGGGAGAGACACAGGGAGAGCTGCCAGAGGGCCCAGGTTGACCAGAAGTTGAGGTGCCTTCCCTTGAATGCCTGAAAGTCACTCAGTCGTGTCCAACTCTTTGCAACCCCAAGGACTGTACAGTCCATGGAATTCTCCAGGCCAGAATACTGGGTAGCCTTTTCCTTCTCCAGGGGATCTTCCCAACCAAGGAATTCAACCAAGGTCTCCCGCATTGCAGGTGGATTCTTTACCAGCTGAGCCACAAGAAAAGTCCAAGAATACTAGAGTGGGTAGCCTATCTCTTCTCCAGGAGATCTTTCCAACCCAGGAATTCAACCAGGGTCTCCTGCATTGCAGGTGGATTCTTTACCAGCTAGGCCACAAGGGAAGCCCAAGAATACTGGAGTGGGTAGCCTATCCCTTCTCCAGCAGATCTTCTCGACCCAGGGATCAAACCGGGATCTCCCGCATTGAATGACTGAGGGTGCTCACTAGGAAAACCAGCTAAGCATCTGGAGCAGGAGAGACAATGCAATGAGGCAAAAGAGAGATGCTGTTAACACAACTGCTGAACAGGACAGAGACCTGGGCAGGATGGTGAGGAACCCCAGAGAGAGGACCCGCGATGAGTTTCGTGCCCTGTACTTTCCACAGAGGTGCCACCCTGAGATCTAAAGCCACAAACACAGAAAACCTAGAGCATCATTTTGCCGTATTGGTCAAAGCTTTGTGGTCAGGCTTGTCGACTTCTAAAGCTGCCTTATCTCAAAGCTGATGAGAGCCTTCTGGCTCTGACCCTGGAGCCAGGGAAGAGGGTAGGAGCTGAGCAAGGAAATCAAGTAAGGCAGGAAAATGCAGACCAAAACCAAGAAA